>BQNB010065847.1:16532-34788 GCA_026074375.1 Tanacetum coccineum | reverse complement strand
TTGAGGAAAAGGATAAGCTACTGAAGGCCAGAGGTGAAAAGATTGAGAATATTAAGGCACATATGTTGTTGAAGGAGGCAAAAGCTGCAAAGGCCATTCGCCTCCGTGATTAAGCTTCCAACTTTGAGATTGTGGAGAAGTCCCTTCGGGATGAGGTAAACGCTTTGAATGAGCGTAACACCATCCTTGAAAAGGATCGCAATGCTCTGGATGTGAAGGTGACGAATCTGGAAGCTTCCGTGGTAAGCAAGGAACGTGAACTGACTAATTCAAATGCCCAGCTTACTTCCATCAAGTTCCAAAATGACAATCTTGTTGATCAGGTACGTACTTTTATACTTAGGATTTTTTTTATATATACATATCCGCTTATCTGTTTGCTTCCGCATGATTGTAGGTGCATGAGCTACAGGCTTCTTCTTTCGGACTCAAAGAGAAGCTTTCTCATTATGAGAATTTAATGGAACATCTCAGGGAATTTCAGGATGCTCAGGTGAAGGTTGTTAATGACAAATTTGACAAGTTATATAATGATTTCGTTGAGATGACCCTTCACCTAGAGGAGAGGTTCTACCCACCTCTTACTGACCATTGCTGGGATGTAATTGGCTTCTTACCTATGGAATGGAAATCGCTGTTACCAAGTGTCTGAATTCACCCGAGTACTTCTCTGCTCTTGGGGGCAGCTATTGGTAAAGCTATCGAGAAAGGTATGCAAGATGGGTTAGCTGTCAGGATTACCCATGGCCATGAAGGTCGGGTTTTGACTAATGTTGCTGCTTATAATCCTTTTGTAGAAGTGGATTATGTCTCTGCTTTGCAACAGCTTCAGGGTGTTAACTTTCCTTTGCTTGCGGAGTTAAAATCTAATAAGGACGCCAGTATCGAAGCCTTGATGAACATTCTTTGTCTAGACGAACATCTTGTTAAAAGATTGGGCTTGAATGAGTCTCAAACCTATGTTGATCAGCTGATGGTTCCCATTCATCATTCCCCGAACAAAGTTGTTGTGGGTGCTTCCACTCTATCACTTGCTTTAGGTGTTTCTAATGCCCGTGTTCAGAGGATTAAGGAAAATATTGCCAATCATAGATCAGTTCTCCATGATGTCTTCGTTCCTTTGGCTGAGCCTTTGTCTATTACAGCCTTAACAGGTATGGAAGGTGCTTCTACCGCTGTGCCTACTACTACTGACACTACTACGGCTTTGTTTATCACTTTTGCTTTTGTTAGTACCGTTACTCCCATTTCCGTATACGACTACGAGGTTACAGGTACAGATGATCAGACAGCCGCTAATGAGAATGTTGCTGATGGGAATGCTAACCCCTTTCCCAATGTTGATGACGTGGAGTTGAATGTCCCTCAATGACTCTTTCAGATATTTGTTAAGATATTTTGCCGTAACCGTGTGTGGTCTCTTTGTTACGGCCTTTTGTATGTATACAATTTCTCTTAATAGTTTTTATCCGTTAGATACCGCGGTCACTTGTGACCTTTTTGATGCGGTAATATGTACTTATATAATTTTTAATGTCTTAATGCTTAATATGAATTCTGCTATCGTATTAAATAACGGAGGACATTTTAATCCTTATAGTCCTTTGTTTGAATATTTTTAGGCTAGTCTCTCTATACTGGGTTTAAGCAATACCTCTTCATGTATACGTGAGTGAATTTTCAGGTTACCGTTCCTTTTTGTTATATGGGAATAAACATGGAATCTTCGTTTTGTTGGATTAACGAACACGAATAAGTGTCTAAATTAATTCATCATTCACCATTTTATGTTCGTGAACGTTTGGCAATTTTTTTTACCTATTTGATGTTTTCATGCTTAATATAGTTCTGCTATCATTCTAATATCTTCATGATATTCTTATCCTGATAGTCTTTGTTTGAATATTTTTGGGTTATTCTTATCCTGATAGTCTTACATAACACTTCTTGAGGTTACTGATATTCCAAGTCCGCAGAAGTTGCTTTCCGTGACGGTCTCTTAACTTATATGCTCCATTTCCAAGTGCTTCCGTGACTTCATAAGGTCCTTCCCATTTGGGGCCTAACTTTCTTGTGTCTTCTGCACGGCTTGCATCATTGTTGCGGTATACCAGGTCTCCTGGTTTGAAACTTGCACCTCGGACTTTCAAGTTATAATATTTCTCCATTTTTGCTTTGCTCTTTGCCTCACGAATTGCTGCTTGCTCTCGTTTTTCTTCCAGGAGGCAGAGGTTAATTTCCAAAGCTTCATTGTTTTGCACTAGGTCCACTTCCACTGTTTTTAGTGTGGGCATGCCAATTTTCGCTGGGATAATTGCTTCCGTTCCGTATGAGAATGGATTCTTCCCATTGCTAAATTTTATCGTGGTGCGGTGTGCCCATAGAACATGAGAGAGCTCTTCCAACCAATTCTTGTTCTTTGCTCCCAACCTTGCTTTTATTCATTTTTCATAGACCGCGATTTGCTCTTTCTACCAAGCCATTAGTTTTCGGATGTTTAACAGAGGCAAAGTGTTGGTGGATACATAGCTTCTCGCACCAATATTTAAATGGATTGTCCTGAAACTGTTTTCCATTATTTGAGATGATCTCTCTTGGGAGCCCGAATCTACAGACAATGTTATCCCCCAAAATTTTTTTGACTTGGTTGCCAGTGATGGTTGCAACCGGTTTTGCTTCAATCCACTTTGTGAAGTAGTCAATGGCTACTATCAAGAATTTGACTTTCCCAGGTCCTTCCGAAAAGGGTCCGGCTATGTCAATTCCCCACTTATAGAACGGCCATGGAGACGTGATTGAAGTTAGTTTTTGCTGTGGATTCCTTGGAATAGGTTTATGAACCTGACATTCTTGGCACGCTTTTATCAGTGCCCTTGTTGGTCCTTATGCTGGTAGACCAATAATAAACCAATCTTAAAGCTTTTTGCCACGACGGACTGTTGCCTTGAGGCCATGCTGCAGATTTCCCTCGTATTTATTTCCCTTCTAGGAGTAATTTTGCTTGGAGTGGCCTCACGCACCGTAGCCATGGTCCGAGAAAAGATTTTTTGTATAGGGTCCCAATAATTACGGCAAATCGCTGAGACTTGCGTCTCACTGCCCTTGATTTTTTCTCATCAGCTGGCAGGGTTTCGTTCGTGAGGTATTCGAAAATAGGAGTCATCCATGTGTCTCCCTCTTCTTCTACCACTGCTAGTATTTTCGCTTCACTTATCGATTTTTCTTTTAGTTCTTTCAACAACATTGCTTGTCTAATGTGTTGCGAAAGCTTCTAGATGCAGTATTTTGCTTAATGGCGTCTGCCTTTTTTGTTCTCGCTTGTAGGGGACTTGTTCTGATTAAAGGAACGCCATTGAGAAGCGCTGGTAGGGTTTTTACCTTTTTCCATAGTACGGTTATGTCAGCCTTCTTTTGCGGACGTAGTTTCGTTCTTCGTTCACTTGGTAGCCACCAATCGTGAATCAACAATTTGCCTGATAGTTTCTTAACACCCTCTATTTATTCGTATACTTTTGGCGGCTAATTCAAAGTTTCATTACTCTGCTTGTTTGTTTGTTACGTTCCAAACCTTGATCTTTTTAGGGCGTAATGTGAAACTCCATTCCCCTCTGGGTTTGGTGTAATTTGTCCTGCTCCGGAACCATATGTGCTAAGTAAATGACTCCATCCATAAATCAAAATCCAGTGGTTCAAGGGAGTTCTTCTTCCTACTTCCTTGGAGTATCCAGAGAGTCTTCTTTCCGATCTTTCGACTATGATAGTCATGTAATATCTGCTCCTCTTTTGATCTGATACTCTTAGGTTTGTACTGTATGCGTTGATGTGTGCGGTCGTCATAGGATTCACAGAGAAGTTTACAACTCTAGGCAGGATGCACCTAATCGTTTGTAGTGTTAGTTTGTAGTTTATGGGCAAGACTCGGGTGTTGTTTAGCGGTTTCACGCGAGGAATAGGTTGGGAGAGGCTTGATCACTGGTTATAACAGAATTGTTTAAGGGTTAAGGGAAGATTTTTTTTGTATTTTTATAATAAGAGGGAAAATCATATATTTGAGAGTAGAGTGGTTTATTTTAGTAAGTAAACATAATAATTAATATAAACTAATGGTGGATAACAATAAGTCAAGATTTGTGTCTATATAATCATGTTATTTATCCCTTGATTGCTTCTCCTAGTGTTTTGCCTTGTCCACTTTGTGAATGATATAGGTGTTATTTCCTAAAGCCTGAAGATTTACCACGGAACGCCGTTTCCGTCTACTTAGTATGCTTGCTTATTTAGAGCAACCACATTTGCACAAGGTAGTATGAAGATTACACGGGCCCTTGGAGTTTTACCAAGTGCATGGTGAAAATACATTTAAAAGTAGATCAACCATATTAGGGGGCAGGGTTAGTATGAAGACTATTACCCGATGGTATCCTTTCTACACAATTACGTTTCTCTAGACATATCAACAGCGATGCAGACAAAAGCTAATTTTCTAAGACCTAACGTGCACTATACTATCATCAAGAGGCTAACACCACTAAGATCTACATTCTAGGTTTTCATTCATCATAAATAAACATGTAATAATAGGTTTTAAGCCAAGCATGTTAAGAATTAAAGCTATCTAAGAGCAATAAAATCACATAACACATAGTCATATTGAATTGATTAAGTACCTTACTTGATTAAAACATGAATTGGAAGAGGTACAATATGGTTTTTACGCCCTAAAATCGTCTCCTACAGCTACTAAACGAACTAGGGTTTGTACCCTCTTTTTATTCTAAAGTTACACACTCAAAACCCTAAATTCGGGTTTGTATATATATAAGAAAATTGACGCGACGGCTGTTTGCCAGTTTTATTTAATCGTGACTTTTGGCTTTTTCGTCGTTTAAAATGATGGTGTCTCCCCCTTGAGATCTACGGTTTGAGTCGTTTTGTTTGCGGAGGCTGACGCCGTCGTGAGATATGTGACGCCGTCACTAGATGAGGTGTGACGGCGTCGTTTATGGCTTGTGACGCCGTCTCCAGGCTCTGGGAGCACAAATCTTCAAAAGTCTTGGTGTTGGTTCGTAATCTCGTCTGTTTCTTCTCCAAATGAGCCCAAGTCACGTGTAATTCATCCAAATGTCTTCCAAATGAGAAATACCTAAAAAGGAACGATTAAGTACCTATTTTGGGCATAAAACAACATCATGCAAATTTGGGGGTATTAAAA
Organism: Tanacetum coccineum; assembly: GCA_026074375.1. Lineage (NCBI taxonomy): Eukaryota > Viridiplantae > Streptophyta > Magnoliopsida > Asterales > Asteraceae > Tanacetum > Tanacetum coccineum. Next base: position 29,576 of record BQNB010065847.1, on the reverse strand, counting down.
CGGACCCCGAAAAAAAATATTATAAAACATGATCACCTCATCATGCGTATTCCTCTAATTTGATACTCCTATTTCTGTAACCTTCCTGCTAACTTTGTCTTTGATAACATTGATGTATTGGTTGATTCCATGATTTACTATGATTTGGGTGTGCTTTGAAAGTTATCTTTTTAGTCCGCTTTACTAGCATGTACCAAGGCCTTTTTAGCACTTTATTTTCCATTGAGATTTTATATTGTTGATTTCCGGACCTCTCAATGCCCTGCTGACAAAGTAGATAGGCATCTATTTAGCTTCCCTTTTCGTTATCAGGACCGCGCTTACCGTCTCTTTTGCTGCTGCTAAGTAGACAATAAGTTCTTCTTTTTCCATTGGTGCGGTTAGCATGGGGAGGTCAGCTATTAGCTGCTTCATCTGCTTAAATGCCTCTTCAACTTTCGCGGTCCAATAGAAATCACTTTTCTTCGTGCATTTTTTTAGAGTTTTAAAGAACGGTAATGATTTCTCTGCTGATATGGCCAAGAACCTGTTTAGGCTTGCGAGTTTTCCATTTAACTTTTGTACGTCTTTTAAGCATTTTAGGGATAGGAGACTTAGGACAGCATCCACCTTATCTGGACATACTTTCAACCCTTTAGTGTTGACTTTGTACCCTAGGAACATTCTTTTTTCTACCCCAAAGGTACACTTTTTAGGGTTCAGTTTCATGTTAATTTCCCTTGGAGTTTTAAATGTTTCTTCTATGTCTCTGATTATCTCGTCTTCCGTGCTGCTTTTGATGACAAGGTCGTCCACGTACACTTCCAGATTTCTACCAATCTGTTTGTGGAACGCTTTATCCACCAGACGTTGATAGGTTGCCCCAACATTCCTTAGACCAAAAGGCATATTCGTATAACAGAATATTTCATGGCTTGTGATGAATGCGGTTTTTTCTTCATCTTCCTTTGCCATTTGTATTTGATGATAGCCTTTGTATGCGTCTAAAAAGCATTTGAAAGGGAATCCGCACAAGGATTCCACCTTTCAGTCTATTTTCGGTAGCGAATAACCATCTTTTGGACAATGTGTCTTTAGATACTAGTCATCTCTGCGAGATTCTAGGCAAAAATGTCCGAGTTGCGCTGGAGTAGTCCACACAACTTGTTGCGGCCTTCCTCGGTGAGGGTGGAGCCAATCATCACTGTTTGTTCTGGATACTCCCGTATTGCTTGGTTTTTATCCGTTGATTGCCCTCTTTTCTTTTGCCTAACCGGAGAACATCCTTCCCACACGTTCAAGCGATGTTCTGCAATATGCCTTGGGACGCCAGTCATATCCGCCGGCTTCCAAGCAAAAATATCTAAGTTTCGTTGAAGTAAGTTACACAACTTGTTGCAGCCTTCCTCGGTGAGGGTGGAGCCAATCATTACTGTTTGCTCCGGATATTCCAGGTTTATTGCTACTTTGACTCTTTCTTCTATTGTTGCTTGTAGCTGGATGGGTTACCTTCAGGCCCAGAAGACACCGGCGCATTTCCAGCGGGGACTATACTTTCTGTTTTTTAGTGGTAATTTACTCTCCCTTCTACAGGGGATCTTTAGCATTCCGTGAGCTATCGACGGAACTGCTTGTAATTTTCTGACTCCTGGTCTTCCAATAATCCCATTGTACGGAGATGGTGATCTTACAACCACGAAATTCATCCAAGCCGAAGCGGAGTGTTCTTCATCTCTAATTTTAACCAGTAGTTGTATTTGCCCTATTGGTCATATTACCTCGCCACTAAATCCAATCAAAGGGGTAGTGGCCGGCATCAATTGGTTTTTAATTTCTGGACGGAGTCGGCTAAAGCAATGCTCATATAGAATTTCTGAGGCTGATTCGCCGTCCATGTACATACAATGTATACAATGGCCTTCTATCTCCGCCTCGATGATCATTGGACCTTCCGTTCCTTCATCTTCCCCTAGGGGCGGAAAAAAGATTTCTGGATTAAGAGAGAAGCTCTGTGTAATCCTTTGTCTAGCCACCCTTTCCCAAGGTTGAACCATTAGGATAGCTAACGCTTTATCTTTCCCGAAAGTTTCTCTTTTCTTTGTCACCTTAGGCTGCTCCTTTTTGTTGTTCTGTTTGAGCTCTTTGATCAAGTATGACAACTTTCCTGCTTTGAGCATTTCTTCAATCTGTTTCCTTAGGTGCATACATTCGTTTGTGTTATGCCCTACTTCACCATGAAAATCGTAAAATTTTGCATGGTTCCATTTCTCAATCGGGGTTGTCATTAGTGGCGGAGCTTTGAATTTTTCTTTGTCTAAAGCGAAAATTTCTTTGGGAGTTTTTGAGAGTTTTTGTGAGTAGTGTAAACCGATCTTGCTTTCTTTCTGACCTTTGTTGGTTACAGAAGCCTCCTTTTTTAAAATTTTGCTTTTGGTTAGCTTCTTGCTGTTTCCATGACGAGAATGACTTCTTCCGTTCACGATTAGAGGCTGCCACCTCTCCTCGGAGGAATGTTGTAGTTACCCTCATCATTTTGTCTACTGACTTGTGAATTTTGTCATGTAGTCGCTTGATTAGCTCGGGATTGGTGATTCCGTGCATGAATCTAGAGATTTTCATGCATTCCGGAGCCCCCTTCATGTCCCTGCATTCAAGCTTGTACCTCCGCACGAATTCTTGACTCCCCATCTCTCTGCCTGATGTTGTGGATTTCGACTGAGTCTTTAATGCATTTCTTTTGCTGGAGGTAGTTTTTTAAAAATGCTTTCTTTAAGTCATACGAGATATCAAGTGATTTGTCTTTGGGAGGTCAGCAAACCATACCTCTAGCATATCTATAAGTGTAGAATTGAACATGTGACACCATGATGGCATTGACCATCGTTCTGTCTTAGCAACCGATTGGAAAATCTTTAAGTGATCTTCTGGGTCTTTGCTTCCGTCATATATTTTGATGTAACTAGGCATTCGGGTTTTTGAAAAATCAAAGTAAAGGATCCGAGGAGTGAAAGGATCCGTTTCTTCACATACCCATGGTTGGGATAGTTCGTCCTCAATGCTTGACTTTTGCCTTTTTAATTTTGACTTCCAATGACCTCACGCGATACCTTCACTTTTTGACAACTCCTCTGTTATTCTCGAGGATTCCCTTTTGTTATAACGTCTCTTGGAAGCGGATTCCGTTGCTCTTGAACGAGAACTTTGGTGGCAACTTTCAGTATCTTTGCGACTACTGTGGTGTGACCAACGCCTTGAGTCGTCTGAGTGCGCGGATACACTCTTTCCCTTGTCTCCGAGCCTGTGGAACACACCTTTTTCCAACCTTTTGAACACCGCTTTCCTTTCCGGACCCTTTTTCTTAGGTGACTCAAAGCGGCCACGCCTTGGCTCAGGACTTCCGAATCTGCTGTAGACATACCTTGGTCCGAGCCTTTCCTTGAGACCCCTTCTTCTGATTGGTGTTCCTGACTCGGAATATTGAGGACCTCCACCAAAATTGGAGACGAGATATTAACAGCTTTTAAGCTTTTCTTGTTGCACTTTCTCTTGGTGCACTTTTTCAGCTATGATTGGTAGAATCTGATGGTAGTTCCTGTCGCAGTATTCCCGCAGGGTTTCATCAGAAATAGGCCTGCCTGGATCCTGCAGAATTAGCTCTTTCCCTAGCGTATTCCTCACGACGGACATGGGCTGGCTAAGGGGAGTTTGTTCGTTAGTGCTCATGGCGAGTATTTTAGGAAACGCGGTTGTATTTGCGGTCCCACGGATGGCGCCAACTTGTTAGTACAAAATATGTAATGGACTAAAAAGATGGATCTAGGTAGTTATTGGGCTAATCCAATAATGAGATCTTGTACTAAATCAAGCAATGAGATGGTTTCCTACACAATGAAAGGTAAACCGTTAGTCTTACCGTGGGGACGGACCCTACGATTGGACTCCGACGTGAGAGTAAGTAAACATATTTGTCTGATAATGTCAGAGTATGTGTGTGTGAAATGTGGTTAGAAAATCGTACCTTGTGGGGTGTCTGAATACTCCTTTTTATAAGTGAGCAAAATATTAGGTTTTTTCTAATATTTCGCTCATTGCTGTTAGTGGGCCGAAGTGGGACCCTTGTCTGGCGAGGGTTCGCGGTAATCGTGATTTGCGGACGTGGAATCCCTTCCGCGGACGTTGCCTGATCCGCGAAAGGCCTACGTAGGCCGTTAATGGCTAGTTACGTCCATTTTGATACTGTTGGGCCTCGCCAGCGCCGGGACTGGGCTTAAGTTCTGGCTCATTGTGCTTTTAATTGTTCCCCTTGCGGCTTAGGCCCATGTATGGCTTATGTAGTCCGACCCAATAGAGGCCTGCTATTCCGCGTTATACGTCTTCATGTTTATATAGTGAGTTAGTTGTCGTTAAAGAGAATATCACGAACAAATCTTATCAATATTATTCTGCAAATTACAGCTAAACAAATTACATATATAACATATATCAAAGTAAATGTACTATAGATGAGTAAATAACTTTGATAAATGTCATAAGACTTATCGTAATGGCGACCGTTCATTCGGTCAGGCCCCAATGATCGGGACCGGTTACCCTAACCCACGAGGACCAAATTTAGACGCGTACCCCTCCTAATATTGAATTGAATGATTAATGAGTCGACCAAAATAATTGAGTGTGTTTGTGTGTGTTTTATTTTATTTTATTTATGTGGGGTATGTTTTTGTCAAGTTTGCAGTCGTCTTACTATGAGCATTTGATCATGCATTTGGTCTAGCTAAGTTGACGTTGAGATGACATGACTGTTTGGTCAAGTTTGTTGCCACCATTACTATCGATCTAAACACCTCCTTAATTTACAATAACCACAAAGCAATACAACCTACTACTATTAAACTTTATAGTTTAACATCTTTTTAACTTTAATAATATGACACTGTAACGCACTACGTATAATAGAGGAAGCACCCTCTTTTCAAAAACTTATTTTAAGTATAACAATTCTACAAGCCTTTTGTACAAACCTTTACAACACAAAAACTTCAAAAATTACCATTTCTGTTTTAATCAGTAAGCAACACGCATGAAATGACAAAATGAATACAAATTAGTATATTTAGCTAGTTGAATTCGTATTGTGGCATGTCACATAAGTTTTAGTGGTTGTTCAAGCTTTGCTTGAGGTTAATGTGATACTTTTGCCGCATTCTATTGTACTTAATTTTTTATGATTAATATATTTTATCGGGATAGTCCCTTTTACCAAAAAAAATGAATACTAATTAGTATGTAATATTTTAACATGATTAATGCTATAAACAATAATTTTTTTTACATATAACTATTTAAAGTATTCATTAATGTAAGTTTAATGCTAAATTTTTGTTTATTTATGATTAGATTTTTTAAAATTTGCATATTCAAAAAACATTTATCATCTATGTATTTATTTTAGTATAATTTTAGTAAGGGTTTTTCTAAAATGTGCTCCAGGGGTACATGATAAGGTGGGGACAGAGGCTGTGTGTCACAGTCTGATTGACCAGCAATCATTATTATTAATCATTATCAAGCCCTACAATCACCTGTTGGCCAATCAGGCTGTGACACACAACCTTCTGTCCCCATCTTATCATGTGCCCCTGGGGCACATGTTAGAAAAACCCTTTTAGTAAAAGCCTAATCATTTTGCTAATAAATTACATGTCAAAGTAGGAAGATTTTAACGTGATTTATAATGTATGAAAACGTGTAAATATAAAAATTACGAAGATTCTCTATGTTTACACGTTATATAATATGTGACGAATGTTACACAACATCTGCTGATTAGCAAATACCTTTTACCATCAATCATCACAATCTCGTAATACTATTGACTTTCGTTTTCGTATCGATATTGCATTGTGATGCACATGTACTTGATCAAAAAATATTGCTCGCGAAATTTTTTGATTACAAGGGACTCGTCGTCGCAACGCGCAAATACCCTGCTAGTAACAATGTAACGCATAAACCTATTAGGTTGTAAGTTTTTACTCGTTAAAACCTCGTTTTATAATAGTGAGAAACTGTCACATAACTTTTTATACCAAAATAAGCTTAAAAGGTCTTAAAAGCTGCTTATATGATATAAAAGGTATGTAATACAAAGCTTGGTTATTGCATCTGACTTAAGGCTGCCCACTATGGGCCGGACGACCGGCTCGGTCGCCGTCGATCGCAGTCGGTCGCCCCCATAGTGGGGTGTCGGTCGCGACCAAGTTAACCATAGATCGAATAGCCAAATGGTCGTCAGAGCGACTAACGGTCGTGTATACTTTCAAAGTCTCAAAAATCTAATTTTTTTTTGTTTCTATATAAAAATAACTTTTTAATTTTAAAATTTTAAATAATTTAACACTATAAATACCCACTCACTTCGCCATTTTTATCACACATTCAAACAACAATTTAAAAAACTTCTATCAATTCAAAAACTCACCATGTTTAACAAGGACAAGAAAACTCCCAAATCAAAAACTCCAAATTCCCGACTTCAACCAAGTGCTCCGCATTTAACACTGGATCCGAATTTTCAATTATCCGGTGTTTCACCACCCATCCGTTTTCGATCTCTTACTTTTGAATATAATACACAATTTCCACAACCACCACAAAATAATAATATGTTTTATCAAAATCGTCCATTCAATCCTCCGTACAACAACCAAAATGCCTTTTACAATTCACCGAACGACATGTATCGTCCTACAACGGAATCATCGACGTCTTCCCAACCATATCAACCATATTCTCTGATTAATCCTACCAATCTTGATATGAACTTTGAGGATTTAATGTTTAGTCAAGAATATAACTATAGCGAAGATTATTCTATGGGTCATGGTTCGGGTCACGGTTCAGCCCACGGTTCAGCTCACGGTTCGGTTCCATTTCACGACGATGAAGACGACTCTCCTGTTGAAGAGGTATCACCCGTCAAACCTAAGAAGCCCTCGAGACGTGCAACAAAGGTCAAGGAGCCGCCAAAAGAATGGACAGTGAAGGAAGAGATTGCGTTGTGCCAAGGTTGGTGCGATGTTTCAGAAAATAATATTTCTGGAAACAGTATGGAGGCTAAGAGATTTTGGGAAGCTGTTATTAGGTACTTTGAAAAGGAAACTGGTTCAATAAGAGGTTATGTCTCGATCGTTAGCAAATGAAAAAACAGGGTTCGCCCTAAAATTGGTGCTTTTTGCGCCATCATCAAAAATGTTGAAGCGAATCACGAAAGTGGTGTAAATGACCTCGATGTGTACCAAAAAGCTTGTGCAGAACTCAAAATGATTTACAAGGGTTTAATTTGGAGTATTGTTATAACATATTCAAAGATCACCCAGGTTGGACAGACGTTGAGATGCCTCATTTTTTCAAAATTCGGACGCGAAAAAAGTTCAAGACTTCTGAAACCACTTCGAGGTCAGCATCTGGTGGTATTAATTTGAACGAGGAAGCGGATGAGGCTGTGCAAGAGACTCAAGAATTCCGACCAATGGGTCGTGACCGAGCAAAGACCAAGAAGAAAGCAGCCGGTTCCTCTTCTTCAATTGTTGATTTGGTAGCCGACAAGTTCTACAACATGAAAAAAAAGACAAGGAACAACAGGCTTATATGGAGATGAAGAATCGAGAGTTGAATATCCGGGAGACTGATGCTCGAGAAATTGCACAACTGAAAAGGGAGAAACTAGAAATTCAACGTCGAACGCTTGAATTAGCCGAAAGGGAGAAACGGGACAGATATATCTTATTCTATAATTCAATAATCGACACGAACATGCCCCCAATACAACAACAGAAGCTGCTCGAGATGAAGATGGAAATCAAGGAGTGATATAACTTAGATTATTTGTTTAAATTATCTGAATAATTATGTTTAATTTTAGTGTCATGTTTTTATGTTTTCTTAATAATTATGTATTGTTTTTTTAGTTTATTATGTAATGGTTTTATTATTAATGAAATTTATATAATGTTTTTATTTATTAGTGAAATTTAAATTTGAAATTAAAAAAAATAAAGGTCGCCCCATAGTGGCATTAGGTCGCCTGTAGGTCGTCGGAGAGAGAAAACTGATGTGACGTCGAAAAATGTAGGTCGCGACCCACTACCACAGTGGGCAGCCTAATGGACACATTTGTTGTTTTTTTTTACAATATTTTCTTATCGATTGTTTTTTGAAGCCCACTTGCGTAAAACACCAATCAAAACGTAGATGCAGGAAGTCAACCAAGAAAATACAAATTTTCTCGAGTTTTAAAATAGAAAAGAATAATTTAATTGATTAATTAATATAAAGTGGGTTTGTTATCATTAATACAACCAACAAAGGAACGAAGATCCTAATGACCTAACTTAATCACGTTCACAATAATTATGATCGTTAATCATGATTAGCCTTTTTAAATTACTATATAGGAGTATGATATATCTATCATATCCTCGGATCCTCCATTATGTATAAAAAAACTTTCCTTTTGGTGTTAATTTTTCTTATTACAAAGCATGCAACAAATGAAATGATCAATTACGTTGTATTATGTTTTTTTAGCAAATGTTTTTTTTCGTTCCTATCAAAGACCAAAATGGGAACATTTTACTGATAATATTTTAAGCAATGAAAGAATTGAAGTAACCTTATTTAGACAAAACGCAATAATAATAACGAGAAACAGATAGCAAATGATCCCAACCGATTTAACATGCTTAAACCGGTCACCTGGAAATGAAACTTCACTATAAAAATAAAGAGTTAATTATCTAAAAATGTATCTGACTTAAAACTCTTTTGAATTTTATGTATATTTCTTTAAATTTTGCTATTATAACATAAACGTTTTAAATTTAGACTTTTGTGTGTTTTAATGTTTTGAAATCAGACCTTTGTATGTATTTTCTGGATTTTGCTAACTAATGTCCATGTGTAATTAATAAACACAAACTTTCTTAATTAATCAAAAAAATGTATTAAATACACATTAAATGAACTTGTGAATTACTATATTTGAACATGATTTTCACCTTGAATAAATTATAACATTCTTTTTATAAACAGGTTAATCCATACTTAGTGAGCAAGGTTAGCAAAACCTGTACTTTTTGTTCATTTAAAATGACCATTTTAACCTTTATTGTTAATATAGTGATAAAAATAAAGTATGATAAATTGATCACAAATACAAAAAGATATCCGAATTCAAAACTATAATAATTAAAATAAAAGTTTGCTACATAACACTCGAAAATGTGACAAATTAGTTAATTTTCAGATTATTAATTTATCCTAAATTTTGTTAAAAAAAAAAGGTTTATCCTAAAGGTAACTTATCACCTTCAGTAAATTATAAGGCAATGGAGTACGTTGAGGTACTCTTTGTTCGCACAACTTTTTGGGTCACCCTTGAATCTAGCATCTAAGCCCGTACGTTTAATGTTTTTGAGTTTTGCGTATTAACGAATTACATGTTTATCTTACTTTTAGATTTATTATAAAAGACACCGTTAAAGAAGTGGTAACACCTACTAACTTTATGATCAAACAAGCACTAACAATAAACTTTACAAACATTTATTTATGTGTTTTGGATTGGCTGTCTATACAACTGTCATACATAAATTAACTCTTTAATCACGCAACAAATTTCATGTTGAAAACTATTTCATGCTATAACGCAATATTTAAATAAATAGCATTGATATTTTTGCCTACATAGGAGACTCGCTCAGTTCTCGAGATTAAAATTGAAGAGAAAGGAAAAGAAATGGAAGGAGACTAAAAAATATTTGTGTTCTTGAGATTTTTTGTAAAAAGAAAGGAAAGGAAAGGAAAGGAAAAGGAGGTGATATATGAAGGTTTTTTATCCCAAATCTTTCCTCTCATTTTTGGGAGGATTGGAAAGGATTGAGAAGGATTATGCTTATATTGACTAAATTACCCTCATCATTCCATTGTTGCTCATGTAGATATTTTGTTTAGAGGGTATAATCGTAAGTTTACATATCTGGTCTCTTTCCTTCCTTTCAATTATTTTGAAACTTGAGAACACAAAATAAGTGACTAACTTTCTTTCTTTTTCCTTCACTTTCTTTCCTTTACCTTTCTTTTACTTTCTTTTCTTTTCTTTTCTTGTGCTTTAAAACTCGAGAACTGAGCGTAAGTGATAGTTAACCAGGTCTGTAACCAACCACCCCTGACTTCTGGTAACTAGATAATTCAAGTCTTAATCATAAGCTGTATACGTTCAAGCAAGTCATCAATCGATAGATTGAGTTTAAAGAGAAGGGGTAGCAAATAAAAGGAAGTCTCGATGATGAATTAAGTAGATGCCTTCGTGAAACCCACTTCAATCTTAAATAAGGGATACCAAATTAACTTCGTGATCACTTGACATCGTAGTCTGAATCTTTAGCCGTTTGTCATTTTAGTAAATCTTTTCAGGATTGTTTTGGCATTAAGTGTTGTGTTTGCTTTGGTGTTTATGTTTTGATTTGACTTGATGATCATATTCCCAAATTCAGTCACATGCCCAAAGTCGGTCACATGCCCACCTGATGCGCGGATCGACCTATTTCGCTTGAGAAACAGAACTGCATATTTCGCTTGAAATCTACACATTTCGCTTGGTTTAAGGAAATTACACATTTTGCTTGGTTTAAGAAACATGTTTCTCTTGAGAAAAAATTACACATTTCGCTTGACAGGAAATTGCACATTTCGCTTGAACTCTTCCAACATGTTTCACTTGAAGAAATTTTGCATATTTCGCTCGGAATGTGACTTGACCTGCATATTTCGCTTAATAATACATATTTCGCTCTAAAATACATATTTTGCTCTATTCAAGAACACATTTCGCTCCCTTCAAACATGTTTCGCTGTCTTCAAAACACATTTAACTTCCTTCAAACATGTGTCGCTGTCTTTAAAAAATTCTTCAAAAACCCAGAAATTTTTGATCCAAAAACGTGTTTTGATACCCAAATAAGTTGCTAGTACATATAAGACTAACAAAAGTACAAGTTGATTGTCGTAAAACACACGTTTTAGATCAAAAAGTAAGCTAAAAAAGGTGCGTTCGATTTGAGTTTCTTACCAAAAAAATACCACGAACACCTCTGATTCAGCAAACAATGATCACGATATGCTTCTAGGCTCTGATACCAAGTTGTAAAATGAATATAAAATTGAGGGTTAGCATTGTTGAGCACACAATTTTGAAAGATTATGAATTGTCATTGAAGAATTCTTGAAAAATTGTGCTCAACCACCTAATCATCTTATAACAATCAATCTATTAAATAGTCATTATTATTCCTTAGATGTTATTAAGACCTTTGATAATGTGTTGAATACATAAGAATTGTCATGTTATGATGTATCCAACAATCATTAAAACATTGTTTTTCAGAAAAACTCCCCCTCAAACATTGACTCATTTTAAAAAAAATGACACCAAAAGTAGAATAATTGTCTTTTAAAACAATATGAGGGAAGGAGTGTTGAACACACAATTTTGAAAGATTTTGAAGCGTCATTGAGAAATTCTTGAAAAATTATGTTCAACTTTTTGAAAAACCAAATGTTAGAAGACTTCTCTTCTAACGCTAAGGATAAGCGCACTTATGCGTACACTCTCCTTTGTCGTTCGGGTCCGAGTTGCAATCTGAGAGTGATTACAAGTCATAAAGAAAAATTAGAAATGACATGTTTTGAAAACATTTGAAACTCCTGTTCGAACTTCATTTACACGCCCGTGTCGATATTAATCAACATTTCTAGGTACGTAAATGTTATCGATTCCAAGAGACATGTCGAGAAGAATATTTTTTGAAACATTTTTTGATTTTGTATTTTCTTTTTGAAATTTTATATTTTTGTATTTTTCTTTTTTCAAAAATATGTACATGTTGACCTCAGCATTGTTATGTGATGGTGAAATAGTAATTCCAACTCTTGTCGTGATGTAGCTGTCTTGTCTGCTGGAGGAACAACTTTTGGAACCAGCTTTGAACTTGACAGTTCATTGTTGTGGTCGTGAATTCCGAGTTCTGAACTGTTATGATCAGAAGTCATTGTTTGTTCATCAGAACAGAATTCCTTGAAGCCCTGGTTTCTGAGATATCAGTCTTTTCAGCAACCAAACTCTAAGTCCTTCCTTTTTAGGATTGAAAGATGTACCTGCACTTAAGTTAAGAGTACCTGCACTGACATCAAGAGTTTGTTCGCATTCATATTGGTTAGTGATATCTGCATTTGAACCATTTGTGGGTTCACGGTCAACCTTGGTTGTGCTAGATGTGAATATCTTTCCAGTAGGAACCCACCTAAGACCAATTGTCTTGAAAATTTTACCCGTCGGTTGCCACCTAAGATAAGATCTAGGAGTCATTGTTTTCTCATGCACAATGGAAGTCTTTTTTATTGAAAACCTATGTCCTTCTGGGATCTGTCTTTCTGGTTTCTTTGCAACACTTGTTTGTTCTACGGGTTTGTTTCTGTTCGTTGTCTTTTTGGATGGAACCTTAGCACGCGAGTTGACCTCTTTCAGTAATTTTGTTACACAAGAATCATCATTTGCATTAAAGACACATTTCTGACATGTCGAGCAAACAAAATATTTGGAGTCAGAAAAATTCCTAGAATTCCTAGGGTGTTCTTCTATGGGCACAGTCTTTGTTGTGACGTAACTAGTCTTAGATGCAGGCCAATTCCTAGATGTTTGAGTATTGCACCTAGGTTTTGGTTTGCTACCATTAGCTGTGCTTTGTGATTTAGCAGAAGGTACCACACTAGGTTTGGAATTCCTACGTATTTCTTATGTCTTTTTTCTTAGCTTCCTCTAGGTAGTGATTATGAACCATGTCATTTAAGCTATACCTAGACGAGCTAGGTGGAATCATGTGATGAGGTTTTGCAAAGGCAGATTCTTTTTGCCTAGGCAAATAATATGTAGTGACTGGTTTTGGCAAATCGTTGTTCACATCAACTTGGGAGGCAAACCTTGGTTTTAAAATTCTAGGTCGTTTA
>BQNB010065846.1:0-23661 GCA_026074375.1 Tanacetum coccineum | reverse complement strand
AAATCACCGGTTCCATTGAATTTCTCGATGTCAAACTTGGCTCCCGTCATTCTTTAATCCCTTTATTAATTTGCTAAACCTTGTGAAAAACCTCACAATCACAAACTAACAAAGTCCCTTGTGCAAAAACCCTTCAAAATAAATAACCTTTTGTTTTATATAAAAAATAAAACAAAGAAAATATCAAATTTTAAAATCTTGGATGACTGCCAAGTATTAAAAAAATGATTAAACTAAACGCACTATCCTTTTGAAGTATTTTACTCTTTTGTTGACTTTTAAACAAAAACAACAACCTACGTCTCCTTCTATCCTCTTTGTCTTCAACCTCCAATTATAACCGACAACACCAAGAACCAGATCTTGTCGATCAATAATTAAAAAACAAAAAATAAAACCTTTTCAATCGATAATAGCTTCTGCTCCTTGATGTTCAAGAACCTGAACACCAAAACCCTTTGTTGTCACGCACCCTGTAGCCCAAACAGAAGTGCCCTCCTGCTCCTACAAGAAAACCGATCAACAAAGACCCTTCAAGATCGATCCTAGATAAGCAGCGAAAACCCGCGAACCGAGCTCTTGATACCACTTGTAGCGATTACAGCCTACAACCCTGGTTACTAGATGCGGAACCACGACCTTGAAGACACACACCAGCAGAGACAGAAAAGTAGAAGAAGAAAAACGAGGCACAAGGTAAAACCCTTAACCGAACAATTGATTAAGTAAAGAAAGAATGCGTACAAAGCCCCTCCCCCCTCACCTCCTTTTATAGAGATGAGGGGGGAGGTATAAACCGACTCCAACAAGGAATCCTAAGTCGGCTATGATTACAAGGAAAAGTAAACGTTTCCTAATTCTAATACTTGGCTAATATAAGTTTAACTTAACACGAATGTGTCAATTTCTTTTACACCAAAGTCTTTTAGCCACTTTATTTTACAACTAAACGTAAGCAAATATCCACTTTTACTAACCGAATATTGAGTGAGTAAATATATTCATAAATCATACACTTTTTGTATCCCTAAACGATATTGCATTCTGGTTTTCCATATTCAATATTATATCAAAATCATATTTAAAACAGAAATATTTTCTAGAATTTGATTTTCCAAATTCTAAACAAAGTAATCCTTTTTTCGACATATAGATCGTTTACATTAGATAAAAACATAGTATAACACTTCTAAACTTTTTAAATCGTAACCGCATTTAAAATAGAAATACTACAATATCAACACGTAGAAAAATCTCATACGTTTGAACAAACATTTCTTTTCTTGGTTACAATTTACAGAAAATGAATATCTTGAAACTTTTACATGACTCATCTGGGAGTGTCCTCGTCTGACTCCTCAAAATACATCGGTATAAGTAAAAAATAACATTCCTGCTCGAAAGGAAAAACGAAAAGTATTAACCAGCTTCATATCGACTAAACAAACAAGTGGGACATAAAGAACAATTACATGTTTATACATGCGAATTATGACTTTGATGATAAAGTTCTAAATTGTTTTGTTTATCTTACACCGAATTACTGTGACGTTTGATTTCATTTCAAATCAGTGACCTAGTGACCCATTTTAAACCAAACCCAACCTTTTTAAACCAAACATAGATTGCTTGAGAAAATGTGTCGAATTTAAATTCAGACTTGTAATTAACTACAGACTTGCAGACTAATTTCAAGCTTTTGGCGTTTTAATCTTAACATCACTCAACGACCAAAAACCTACCCATTGAATCTGAACCTAACCTAAACTGACATGTAATACAAAAGTGACTGAGTGACCCATTTTAAACCAACCCCAGCCTAAAATGATAGAAGCAGTACACTTTCAACAGAACTTTTGATTTTAAGCTATTTGATATAATTGGTTCGTCTATAAATAAACAAGATTTACATTGTATTAAATTCTAGTATTACTAGTATAGTTATAAACATATACACAACTTTTTTATGATAGTATGAGAGCTTGATTAGATTTAAGTTCATAAAAGGCCAAAAGCTAAAGAAAAAAAGCACCATTGAAAGAGGATATAACAACATGTTAAAGGATAATATCAGGAGTGTAAATAAAAGGGACAATAGTTATGGTATCTTATATGCGTATATTTTGTAGGTGAATGAAAATAAGGTTGGAATCTTACTTGCAAGGCGGCAGTGTATAAATTTAAGGTTTGTCCCTTTTATTTACACTTCTGATATTATCCTTTAACATGTTTGTTAATCTATTTCACATGGTGCTTTTTTCTTAGATTTTGGCTTTTGTGAACTTAAATCTAATCAAGCTCTCATACTATCATAAAAAAGTTGTGTATATGAAAACCATTAGTAAAAATTACAGTTTGGCTCATTGAACTTGACTGAACCTCTGTAGACATCCAAGATGTGAGACGTTGAGAGTTGCTTCCGGACTTATTCCGCTAGTTCAACCTATAGATCACGAACATAACTAAGCAAGCGACCATAATGACCAGATTTTAGCGGTGACATTTTCGACTCACTTTTTTTAACGACGAATTTTATTGAGAGAAAAAAAAACTAGCAAGGAGCTAGAAGATTACAAAGTGACAAGGTGTGGTTTTAATAAGCCACTCAATCCAACTAAATAAGCTTTAACATCTATAACGGACACTGTCAGAAAGATCTAATGCTCGACGGCACTTCATCAAAAATAGCCGCCTTTGATGGAGACTCAGAACCGAAGATAGTTTTATTACGGAAGTTCCAAATATGCCACCACGTCACATAACAAACTCCTTCAATAATACGCTTATGATTGAACGAAAGCCGAAGACTCAAGATCCAAACTAACCATTCTTAATAAGAAGAAACTTCCATATACGGAATATTCCACCAGCTAGTGATCAAATGAAGGATATCTCTAGCAATTAGGCAAGTGAAGAAGATGTGCCTAGTTGATTCCACCGCTTTATCACATGTAGGGCATAGAATAGAGTCAATATCCATTCCACGACGAGAAATGTTCAATCTAGTTGGAAGATTATCTAACTTGATTTTCCAAGCTAAAAAATTTACCTTATAGGCACCGCTTTGATCCAAGAGTGTTAGAAGAGAACTCGATAACGTGAACTCGTCGATCAATTTTCTATTGAGGCGACGTGACATCTAACTGAAACTTTGCAAGGTCAAATCCATCTATCCCTGATATATACGACGAGATGTTACCTTCAACCATCGCCTTCAGGAATCAAACTTAATCTTGCTACAATCCTCCCACTTGGTTCACGACGGAAAAGTGGAAAGCCAAGCTGTTTTGAGAAACTTGAAAAAAGCAACATCAATGTTTTTGCAAGATTCCAGTGCGTAAGTCCTTGGAAACAAAAATTTAAACGCAACATCCCCATGCCAAGATTCTTCTCAAAACAAAGTATCTGAACCATTGCTCACTTTTTTGTTAACGAAACTGAGTAAATTTAAACCCCGTTTCTTTAACAAATCCACCTCTTTAACAATGTCGAGCCAAATAAAGGTAAGAGGAATTTAAAATGTTTAAAATTTTTCCGTGATCTCCATGAATAGATTGATGAGTTCGCCCATAGGGAAGAGTTTGTGAGGAAACGGGGAACGCCACTCCCATTAAACATGAGAGCTCTATTCAGAGCGTATAAGCTTGAAATTCCAAGGCCGCCTTTTTCTTTAGAAGCTAACACATTTGTCCATTTCACCCAAGTCGGTTTTTTAGCAAGAGAATCAGAACCATTGAAAAAATGTGAACGAATGAATTCCATATGTTGCAGAATCTTCATAGGAACTTTGAATATAGACATATGATAAATAGGCATCGATCCTAGAACCGATTCAAGAAGGGTTAATCTACCTCCGATCGAAAGAGTCTTCATCTTCCATTTAGATAAACGAGAAGCCATTGCTTCGATCGTTTCATTCCAAGACTGGATTCTAGACATATGGCCACCCACTTTCGAAAACCTAAATAAGTAATGGAGTTTTAAGAGTGACAAAAACCAATCTTTCTAGATGCTTGAGCCACTTTGTCAGCATCCACATAAATCCTCATTAACTTACTTTTAGACATGTTGGGACGAAGACCTGATGCACGGTGAAAGCATTCCAAAACTTGAACAATCGTATCAAGATTTGACTCATTCCATTGACCCATGAAAATAACATCGTCGGCGTAAAACAAATAGGAAAGTTGAAGAGAGGGACTTAACATAATACATTTAAACATTCAAGCTTCAACTATTCTTTGGTAATCGAGATGTGTAGTGTTTCCATTAACCAAATTGAATACGAAAGAAGATAAATGATCACCTTGGTTTGAAACCTTGTGAAATAAAATTCTTCCGTAGGACTACCATTCACAATAACGGAACCCTTAGATGATCGAAGAAAACTTTGAATCCAAGAGTACCATTTCTCACCAAAACCGAACCTTCTCAAAATGTCGTCCAAATAATTCCATCGAACCGAATCCAAAGCCTTTTCGAACATCCTATTGAAAACCAAAGACTGCTTCTTTTTCGATTGACCCACCATTGAACAATTTCGTTTAGATAAATAGCATCGAGGAATTGCATATAGAAATGAAAGCTGATATTGAACTTAATTTACGAGATCACCACGAATGTGAACTAGGCGTATTTGCCAAGATTTTGGCAATGATTTTTATTCATTCTACACAATTAAGCTAATAGACGTCTAAAGTCATTTGACCTAGTTAGCATCGCGAGTTTTCGGATTCAAGGAAATAAAAGGAAGAGTGCTGCCTTTAGGAAACTGACCATGATGAAAAAAACTCGTCACAGCATCAACCACGTCACTCTCTAAAATATTCTAGTATAGTCGATAGAAACAGAACGTGAAACACTGGGGCAGAGACTTATCGTTCCACAATCCCAACCGCCTCTTTTAATCTTCATCTTAAGTTGACTACATCACACTTCCAGGTACGACAATTTGATCAGGCTGTTGCGTATTTGGAAAGTTTAGATCAATTGACGGAGACGAGGAATCTTGTGGGGTGATCAAAACGATTTTTTAAAGTGAGACAGAAATTCCGTTTAACCAGGTGATGGGAGTCATCAGTTACCATCGAACCAAAAATGCCACAATGGCTAGCTGCTTCTTTTTTTTAATGAGAATTCCGTGGTAGTACTTAGAATTCTCATCGCCCTCGATTGCCCATTTAATCTTTGATTTTTGGGCAGCTTTCAATGATTGAAGGTTTCCTAATTCTTGAAGGGATCTGACAACATTTGCTCTTTTGTTTACGATCTCTACATCACCACAGCCTTTGTCTATTATTAAGTCCAAATCAGCAAGATCAGATTTAAGAGTTCTCTTCCTGTTAATTGAGGACATCGTATTTCCTTTGTTCCATAAGCGAATATTTTCTTTCAAGTGTTTCAGTTTCTTCATCAGTTTAGTCATAGCATTTGGCTCCACCACAACAGCTTCTTTCCAAGAATCTTCAACAAATTTATCAAAACCTTTAATTTTGAACCAATAATGAAAGAACCTAAATGGAACACGTCCGTAATCGTAATGAGATTCACAAATTTGTAGCATTATTCTCAATATCAGATGCATCAACTGACTTGATAAATGTAGCATTATTCTCAATACATATGATAACAAACTGATATATTTTATACATGTTGACAAGAGAAAATACAAATAATATTCTCTAGTATTCAAATGATATTTACATGGATAAAATCTATATTTAGTTCCATCATTCTAAACTTCCCTAAAACTCATGGATCAAAAACTCATAATTCCAAAACTGATCGATACCTAATGCTCGTAGAAAAAATTCGGTTGATTTAAGTTATAGATCATTGGCATCCCATAACTGTCATAGCTAGAAGGCATTGCTTCCAAACAATGATGCAAATCTTCCAAGCTTAAACTATAAAGCCAATTATTTCCATCATCAAGTTCCTCTTTTTGCATCAAACTATCGATTAGTCCCATGTCGCATTGGTCACTAGTATCTTTAGTTATAATCGAAGGTTCAGGTTCCAAGTCGCCTAGAAACATAAAGTCGCTATCGATTTTACCCCCAAAGGAATCCAAACTGCCACTGATGTCGCTGTAACTTTGCCTGCTTTGTGACTCGTCTAATGGCGAAGTAGGATGAAGATCGCGACTATGATGAATGCTATTATCTTCTTGTGGTATTATCATCTCTTTCGGATTGTTCTTCTTGTTGTAAAGACGACACAAAACCCAATCGTCCAACTATAAGCATCAAAATATCCCAATGTCAAACACATCTCTTAGAAAATATATAAATGTGACACGTAAAAAAGATGTGATCGAAAACACACCTTAGAAGGGGAAGGATGTCGATATTCATGCATGATCCAATTCGTCTTAATTCCTTTTGTCCCTTTTCCCACGTAAAATACCAATGCTTTCTTAATCCCAACAGTTAATTTTGGGTCAGATTTTGACTTGATTGGTTTATCTGCTCCGGTTGCTTTCCAGTACCCGTTTTTCGTGACTCGGTTCGGTCTAGAGCCATTAGGATATTTCCTGTCTCTTGGTGTGAAAAAGTACCATTCCTTTGTTCCAAACAGAGCCATTTCTAAACGAATAAAAAAACTAATCAAAATTATTTAACTATAAACTGTTTAGCATGAATAAAGTTAGCAAAAAGAGAAGTGTTGCTAGTTATCATCGTACGTTATTTAAAAGTTAGAAAAAAAACATACCAGGAAGATCCCAAGGTTCGTGTTTGTAAAGATCAACATCCGCGATAATCGAAGGTGGTGAAGCGACATTAGCAATCGCTGACATGGATCGCGATTTCTGAGATAGGTAGTGAACGATGAGCTCCTCGTCTGTCGGGTGAAACCGAAAACCAGGAGGTAAGTTTAACTCAGCTTCAGCATCTCTAACTGTTTTTGTAATTGTTATGTTGGTAAAATTCTATGTTCGACTGTAAACTGAAATTTAATCTTTTTATCTTTGTATGCTTGAAAAGGTTGATGTTGTGACGTGAATATGGTTTTTTGTGGATGAGGATAAATGGAACTACCCATGAAAGGTTTTTATACGAGTCATAGAATTGAAGTGTTTTTTTTTATAGTGACATAGGAAACACATGCTTTTGTAAATATCTTGTGTGGTGTCGACAAGAGTGGGGTCTACTCTGGTATGTAGGTCCACGAATGAAGAGGTTCTTTGAACCTGCACGTGCAAAACTTACGAGGCACGTAAAACTTAGTCGACGTTCATATTTGTCGTGCTATATCAGCGTCAATGAATTAGGACTTGCGTCATCTTATATACTCTAGTTTCATTTTAAAATTATTGTAATAAGGTTAATGGCATGTAATATTAATATACTTTTTAATTTGTTCACTTATCGAATATAAGCAAAAACCATTTTTTTTTCAAAATCTATGTCAACCAACAAATGTATATGTTACGTCATAAATTTGTACCGTTATGATCCACGTTAGATTGAGTTCATGTCTGATAAGTGAACATTTAAGAAAGTTTGATGGGTATTTTAAAACATTTGACAAAGTTTGATGGGTATTTTGAAACATCTAACTTCATATACTAACAATAATAAAATTAAAAAAATATCCACGTATTCACTGTAACTGGTTATCTATAAAGACACGTAAGCACATGTATGACAATGAACTAAATTTTGAAAGTTTGATTAATATTGTGATATTTTTTTGAGTTTATATATATGATAAGTGAACAAATAAAAAAAAAATACGTTGATTTTCATATCATTACCCAACATAAGTTGAAATTAAAAATGAATAATTATTTTTTGATATTCAGAAATGAAAAATGAATAATATTTTTGGAACAAAAGAAATACAACTTTTTTAAAGAAGCTATCTTTTTGCTCTTGGGTAAATATATGATTGTTTACATCTTAACTATCTCATATCAACACAAAATTGTGTTGTCCTTATCGGTTTTTTTAGATACTTTTACTTATTAATAAAAATTAGGAGATAAAACATTAGGTGCAATGACTTGAAGTTAAATTGTTACATGTGCGTTACATTAATTAGCTTTTTCCGTTTTCACATACATCACACTTACACATCTAAAAACATATTTCCAGTAACTTAAGTCAAAACTTCACTTTTAAGACTCACCATTTTATTTTCTTTCTCATGTTTTTTAAACCTACTAATTTTTCATTCATTTAAATAATAATAAAAATCATAATACGTTAATAAAAAATGAAATAAATAACCGAAAAAAATAACATCGACGACTACATATTGTTACGTCTATATTTTTTTAGAATTTCTTGTTTGTGCATGTTGATGATGTGGGAATAATCATACGTTATGCCCGCGATGCTAGTGCCAGAAGTATAATTTATTTCAACAACATTAGTGTCTGGTCTTTCTCCTTCAACAGTGCGTACGTATCTTTAGTGACTTCTCGTTGAGTCTAAATTCATTTTGTAAAGACTCTTAAAATTCATCCGTGTTACTCCCTGTAGTGGTTGACGTGGTCTCCGATTTTGTTTTTTCAATGCACGTTGTTTGTCGGGGGGACTTGGTCTCGGATCATCTCCGAATAACTCAGTATGTTATGTGAGATCAACCGGATGATCAACGGGTTCGATCGAATCCCACTTGGAGTGTTTTCTCAAGATTCCTCATTACACGTCTTGAGTAAACGCTCTTCTTTTTTTCTCGTCCTTAAACACACTTCTACATTGGTTCAAAAGATCACCCTCGTTATTATCTCTATTACTCAAACATTTTAAACGTTTGTAGATACCGTTAAAGTTTTGACAATTACCTTTCATAGTTGTCCAACTCCCCAATGATCATATCTTTTGTACGTCTATGATGAGAAGATGAGTTGAACTCATTAAGAACCTTGCCCAAAAAAATATTGCTCATCTTGTCATTTCCGACTTGGCTATCCCCGGGCCGCCCAAGGAGTGACTAGCTTTTCGGTATTTGTGGTTGTGGTGGTCGCGGAGTTTGATTTTTTGGCGGGTCTTTTGCCATTTCTTTGCGTTTTTCCATCGCGGGTTTTTTGTGATGCTTGTTCGGTTTGTGGTTGTGGTGGTGGTGGTGGTTATGGTTGTGTTTGTGGTGGGTGGAATTGTGGTGGAATTTGTTAAAGATGTTGAAATTGTTGTTGAAGAAAATATTGTTCGGGTGTGTATGATGGCATAGTATATTGGCTACCACACGAAAGAAATTGAGGTTGTGAAGAGATTGAGTTTGTGGATGAATGTGTAGTAGGATTAGATGAAGATGATGAGTTTGGATTTTGAGGCATCCCGAGAAGGTTATTGTAGAAAGTATCATTTAGATGTTAAGACATTTTTTTGTGATATGGTAAAGAAAAATGTGAGTGAAAATGAAAATGAAAAGTGTTGTGTGTAAAAATGATTGTGTAAAAAAGGCTTATATAAAGTGAGAAGTGTTATAAAATGAGTTTAAAAATTAAAGTGTTTAAAATTTTAAAGAAAAATAAAAGAAGTAGCAACTAGCCGTTGTATATGCAACGGTCAAAAAATTGTGCACAAATTTCTTTTTCAAGGAGCGTAAAAAATTTGGCGTAAATCTTGGTGAAGCACCTCGCCGCTGCAATGGCGTGGCATGACGAGGGTGCCAGCTCGGTTTAGCAAGCCTTGTCCGCCATTATACCCGGTGCTCTTATCTTTTTTTTTTTAACGTAAAAGCTTCTAGACATGTAACTTCAACATCTAGTTTGCTAAGGGGGTGTTTGGCATTGCGTTTTGGCGCAGATTATTTGATTATCGCGTTTGGAAAACATAAATAATTCGTTTGAAGTGTTTGGCAAGGATAAATAGATAATCACTTTTTTTCGTTTGCATGCCCCCAAAACGTCATTTTGCAGCGGCAGGTAGGCCCCTGCTTTTGTGAAACGCAATACACAATTAATAGTAACCCCCCCCCCCCCCAATACTACCCCCAATTTTAAAAAAAAAACTAATATTACCAATTACCCTTTTTTATATCCTTTTTCTTTGGCTCTTTGTTCCAAGCTAATGTTATTATGGTCATTTACTATTAGATCATAAAATAATCAAAAATTTGGCGTAAATCTTGGTGAAGCACCTCGCCGCTGCAATGGCGTGGCATGACGAGGGTGCCAGCTCGGTTTAGCAAGCCTCGTCCGCCATTATACCCGATGCTCTTATCTTTTTTTTTTAACGTAAAAGCTTCTAGACATGTAACTTCAACATCTAGTTTGCTAAATGTACTTTGCGTCTTGTGGTATTATGAAATGTACGTGGATGATTTTTGGCTAAGTGTTCAGTGACAATCAATTAGGAAATGTTGTGGGGACCTCTGACCTCTCTTCAAATTCTTATTGATATTATTGGAAGTTTGGAACCTCAACCTTTCGCCCTTTTGGTGTTCTTGAAAAGGTTTTATTAACTTTGACTCAAAAGTTAAATTTCCAGCTCATCAAAATAGAACGAACACTGAAACCCCACATACGATGATGTAATTGCTTACAAACGTTTTTTCACATTGTCTCCTTCGTGCAATTTGTGAATTAGTTATATTATATGTCGATATCAATTGTTTACGTGTTTTTGGTTTGTCGAATGATGTATTCTTATATGGATATATATGCCAGCAACGCCACAAAATTTGTGACAATTACTCACTAAAGCAAGTATGAGCAAAAGATAAGAAAACAATAACTAAAAGCTATTTTATTAACTCCAACTAAAAAAACCCCCACTATAAAGAAAAAAAAATTTAATAAAAATGGTCAAATTTTTTAGTGTTTTTTCTTCTCTTATAAGCAAAATGTGTCAATTTCTTTACAACCAAAGTCTTTTAGCCACTTTAATTTTACAACTAAACGTAAAGCAAATGTCACCATTGTACTACACGAATATTGAGTGAAAGTAATCTATTCATACATCATACACTTTATGTATCCCTACAATGATACTGGCATTCTGGTTTCCATAATTCAATATTAGTATCAAAAATCATATTTAAACAGAAATATATTTCCCATAATTTTGATTTTCCAAATTCTAAACAAATAAAATCCTTTTTTTCGGCAATAATCGTTTAACATTAGATAAAAACATAGGATAAAGACCCTTCTATAACTTTTTAAATCGTAACCGGCTTTAAAATAAAATACTACAATAACACCACAGAGAAAAATCTCATACTTTTGAACAAACATTTCTTTTCTTGGTTACATTACATAAAATGATATCTTGAAACTTTGACCTGACTCATCTGGGAGTGTCCTCGTCTGACTCCTCAAAATACATCGGTATAAGTAAAAATAACATTCCTGCTCGAAAGGAAAAACGAAAAGTATTAACCAGCTTCATATCGACTAAACAAACAAGTAGGACATAAAGAACAATTACAGGTTTATACATGTGAATTATGACTTTGATGATAAAGTTTTAAATTTTTTTGTTTATCTTACACCGAATTACTGTGACGTTTGATTTCATTTCAAACCAGTGACCTAGTGACCCATTTTAAACCAAACCCAACCTTTTTAAACCAAACATAGATTGCTTGAGAAAATGTGTCGAATTTAAATTCAGACTTGTAATTAACTACAGACTTGCAGACTAAATTCAAGCTTTTGGCGTTTTAATCTTAACATCACTCAACGACCAAAAACCTACCCATTGAATCTGAACCTAACCTAAACTGACATGTAATACAAAAGTGACCGAGTGACCCATTTTAAACCAACCCCAGCCTAAAATGATAGAAGCAGTACACTTTCAACAGAACTTTTGATTTTAAGCTATTTGATATAATTGGTTCGTCTATAAATAAACAAGATTTACATTTTATTAAATTCTAGTATTACTAGTATAGTTATAAATGTATACACAACTTTTTTATGATAGTATGCGAGCTTGATTAGATTTAAGTTCATAAAAGGCCAAAAGCTAAAGAAAAAAAGCACCATTGAAAGAGGATTTAACAACATGTTAAAGGATAATATCAGGAGTGTAAATAAAAGGGACAATAGTTATGGCATCTTATATGCGTATATTTTGTAGGTGAATGAAAATAAGGTTGGAATCTTACTTGCAAGGCGGCAGTGTATAAATCCTCTTTCAATGGTGCTTTTTTTCTTTAGCTTTTGGCCTTTTGTGAACTTAAATCTAATCAAGCTCTCATACTATTATAAAAAAGTTGTGTATATGAAAACCATTAGCGAAAATTACAGTTTGGCTCATTGAACTTGACTGAACCTCTGTAGACATCCAAGATGTGAGACGTTGAGAGTTGCTGCCGGACTTATTCCGCTAGTTCAACCTACAGATCACGAACATAACTAAGCAAGCGACCATAATGACCAGATTTTAGCGGTGACATTTTCGACTCATTGACTTTGAATAGGTTAGGGTTATGTTTTATCTCTAACGGCACAAACAAGTACCATTAAAATAAATATCTCTAGCGGCTCAAACAAGTACCATTAAATAAATATTGCTTAACAAAGAGCGAGGGTCCACTGTTCTATTGTGTGAGCCTAAAGGCTATTTGGAAGTTTAACACATTATAGAGTCTAGACGCACACTATCTCGACTTGACTCATACATGAGGTTTGGGCGGTTATAACAAAAATTACACAGTCAACCATGTCCCCACTGGCTCACACAATGTGATTGACAATGTTTTAAAACCCGATTTTTTAATCGACCCAGTTTAATCACCGGGTCACCGGTTCAACCGGTTGAACCGTCGGGTCAAACCGGTTCGATACATGTATACTTTTTTTATATTTAATATATGTAATGTTGCATGATCTCATAATTTATCCGATTTATTTCCTACATTCGATTGAACCGATGAAAAATATTAAGACTCTATCCGATAAGCTTTGTTTTTAAGTTGTATATCTATTATAATATAGCAAATATTTGCAACAACAATCAACTTATGAATCTAAGTCATAACAATCTATATTACCACTTAGTTGTTGTTTATAAGATAGTTTATAACTCTAATTTACTCATTTACAATATTTAAATAACAATAGTCTCACTACTTCAACTTGTCAATTAAAATTAGAAAAATCGATGAGAAAAAAAACAATTTGTTATATTTTTTTTGATAAAATGTAATGACCCGGTCGGGTTTATCAAACCGGGTCGATCCGGGTCAACAAAAAACCGGTGGTTCAATCAGGTTCTCAAACAAGCAAAAACACGGACACATCCGGCCCGGTCTCCCAACCGGTTCACGGTTCAACCGGTTGGACCGGCCAGGTCAACCCGGGTTTTAAAACATTGGTGATTCATCAATGACAATTCTATCAAGCAGTTCTCGTGCATGCAACTTTTTTAGTAGTCGCAGCAATAAATCACTTCTGCACTCACATGCCAATTTATTTATTAGTTAGCAAGATAGTAGTAGGACGCAAGAGGTATCAACTTTGGACTATACTCATCTTTCTTTTATGTTAAACCGTAAGGCAGTTAATATTCATCAAACGAGTTGGGTTACCCGCGCTTCGCCGCGGGGCGCAAAGGACAAACGGTCGTTACTTTGATTGTCAACAACAATATTGCTTAGCAAACTCGATCCTAAACATACCAAAGAAAATGATACTAATAACTAACAACCAAAGCAATACATTTATCTAAACGAAATGACCACTATCAAGACTCGAACAACAATAAATTCATGTCGAACTCTTGTTTTTACCTTGTTAGTTAGCTATATAAACTAAGTCTACTTATGAACATTTCGTTAACTAATATATCAACTAATCAGATTCCTATTAGTATGGAACTGAAAAATCATACAATTTTTGTGTTTTGCGGCAAAATATGAATAGTTTGTGATCAAAATCTTGTAAGTTGCAACCGGTAAACTGATAAATTTATCAAACACTTTAGCTGCACATAAAAATATAACATTACAACATCAAAAGAAAGGAAGAAACACTGAGTGAGTGATGACATATTCAAATGTTTAGAATCATTTTAAAGAAACTAATTCACAAAAATCATATACGTAAAAGCACAATAACAAGATAAGGAAAAATTACCTCTAAGTTCTAAATTGAACGAATTACAAATCGATTGATTTGTTGCTTAAGTGAAACCATTGAATCTGATAAACTTGATGAATCTAGGGTTTCATCACTTAAGTATTGTAAATTTCGACAATGAAAACGGTGGTCGGTGATACTGACGGTGGCTGATGATAGTAACGGTGGTCGATGATGGTGTTGGTGGCTAGAGAGAGGGGGGTAAGGGGTGAAAGAAATAAATAAAGATGGTGGGATAAAAATTATACACCCCGACTTTTTTTAAAAGTTTCGAGTAATCTTTTAGTAATCTTTTGCCTACTTTTATCTTCAATAACAAAAGTCAGCATAGGTTTCAAAGATGTTTAGTTTTTTAAAAATTTTGAGTAATCTTTTGCTTACTTTTATCTTCAATAACAAAAGTCAGCAAAGGTTTCAAAGATGTTTAGTTTTTTAAAAGTTTTGAGTAATCTGTTGCCTACTTTTATCTTCAATAACAAAAGTCAGCAAATGTTACAAAGATGTTTAGGTAACTCTTTTCCTCATTAGTGAGCAAAACATTTAGTGAGTAAATGGATTTTATTTTGTAGTGCAAGAGTCACTTAACGTTTGATTCAGTGTCTTCGATTTAGTCATGAAAACATGACGAACGAAAATTAAACTTATTTTTGTTTGAACAAATTATAGGAGCTTATGATGATTAAAGCACCGGGTATGATGGATTAACTCGGCTTTATGCCCAAAGACAAAACGCCACAACACACCTACCCTCTCCCATTTAACTCACGCCAAGTATATGACGTTCGTTATACGTAGACTTTTTCTCAATTTTCTGAAAAAATCGACCTTGGCCATTTAAAGGTTCTTTTTAGTTTTTTTTATAGAATGTTTACCTTTTAACCACAACCATTCTTTCCTACAATTTAAACTTTCACTTTTATTTAATGTTTTCTAATTGACTCGGTCAAATCACCAGGTCACCAGTTCAACTGCCGAGTTGAACCAGTTCTATGAAAAAGAAAATAGGCATATAACTATTGCACAAACAACTTTGAAACTCATAAGATACCACCCAAATAGCACTTTAACACCTCCAAATTCAACCTAAACGACATTTAAATCAATCAAAAGAACTCCACACATGCCGAAAAAAGCTTAAACATATCTAAACAACCTTTTAATAAGCCTAAAATATTGAAAATCTAGTAATAAACATGATAAAGTACCAAACACATACAATCCATCCAACAAAAACAAACAAGTATTAAACTTTAAAACAACATTACATGAATATTAGATAGTTTAAACATCAAAAGCAACCGTCCACGAGTCATAAAGAGATCCAGATAGATATTATGATCCAAGCATAAGTTCTTGAGTAACATCATCACTTCCATTTTTTACAAAACAAAAAATTGTGAATACATTACTCTTTTTATGGGTAATTGTGAATCAGTTGATAATGATATGACACGTTTTATGGCTTTAGAGATGGTTGGTTTTAGCACTAATAGTTTGCTGGAACACTAAAGGGATACTTATGAGAATGCTGATTACGACTATGACCCATACGATGATGATATGTATATAGGCCAGGAAATTCCTGACAAGATTCAATCTATATGTGATCATTTGGATATCACAGTACGAGGTCGCAAGAAGAAACAACTTACTCAAAATTATTGATTCATTTGTAGTCTAGTCACTTTGTGTACTTTCCTTTAAGGAAGTAGTTTGCCTATGTAACGGGCGAAGATGTGAGACTCACCTTCATCCATTGTACTTAATTGTTTTTTGGAGTAATAAAATTTGTGAATACATTACTCTCAATCCAAATATCATGTATAATTAGTATATACATACCTTGCTAGACCTTGCTATTGAGACATTGGTATGTTATATGCATCAAGTTCACTATCACTTAGTAGACGAAATTCACTATCATGTTCATCCTCACCAACAAGAGTGTAACACTTATGTCTTCTACAATATCAAGTAAGCATATTTTAGACTAAAAATACATAAACTAATATACGTAAAAATGTAACCTTGT
This sequence comes from Tanacetum coccineum, assembly GCA_026074375.1. NCBI lineage: Eukaryota > Viridiplantae > Streptophyta > Magnoliopsida > Asterales > Asteraceae > Tanacetum > Tanacetum coccineum. The sequence continues at coordinate 7,585 of BQNB010065846.1, read as the reverse complement.
GTTTGCGAAGGCGGTTCTTCATCTTGCTCATCAAGCATAGTCTCTAATTGATCATAATCAAGTTCTTTTTGTGCTTCTTCTTCAACCACCCAAAAGTCCATATCATCAATACATTCATAATCAATCAGATCATAAGACCTCTCTTTCAATCCTGATTAATATGGAAAAGTCCTCGGAAAAACATTCACCAATAAAGATAATATATGTAAAAAAAATACCGTCACAATTACATAAACCTTGTATAAGTTGTAGTGAACATATACAAGGTCATTTAGCAAATATTCTCCACCAATAAAGAAAGAATTCTTGCATTTTGGGATACTTTTCAACAAATTGTCTCCACCAATCGTCTAAAAAGGAACTGGTTAGCAAAAAAATATATAACGTAATAACAATATAATATATTTAACAGTAAGATATAGAATTTAGTCTTACCCGACGATGTTGGTTACGACCTTTAACAACACCAATCCTACTAAACTCACCTTCATCGTCACGATATATGCCTAAAAGCTTAGTAACCTCGATTATTTCAACACACGGAAAATACATCTTACTATATCAAGTATTCCTCTAGACGCCTCAGGCTTCTTACAAAAGTTCTTACGATCATACTGGAAAGCTGAATTTAACCAGTAAGCTGCGTAATGAATACTAGTACGCAACGTCCTATCCCAATGATCATCAATTATGTTAGTGTATCGCTTGTATAATTCTTTGTTTCTTTTAAATAGTTCCTTAATCCCTTTCCTCACTCAAAACATTCCCTCATAAACATAACCCAATGCAGTTTTACATCCGAATCACACAAACGCAAAATCCTCATTAAAGGAGTCATCACTCTCACTATAATCAAACGCTTGTTCCAAAAGTTTTCATTCATCACAACTTGTTTGCAGTCAACCGCATTTTTTAACATTAACGTCTTCTTAAACTCACTAGATATGACCAAAGCTTGCAAATCAGTTTTGTGGTCAACCAAACTTTGCAAGGAAATAAATGCAACGAGTAGCAGTTCGACGGATGATTTTTGTCCAGCCAGGTCTTTCTTAGCCAACTTAAAGGCCACTTATGCTTATAAATAAAAATAGTAACCCTCGATGTAAGTGTGATAATATGTTTCACATTATCCAATTCTGCAACATCCTTTAATACAAGATTAAGACAGTGTGCTGCACATGGAGACCAAAACATATGACGATATTTGTTAGTTAACATTTTACCAGCGGCTTCGTAATTATCATCATTGTCGGTAACCATTTGGACCATATTCTTTGCTCCAACCATTTCGGCAATCTCAGCAAACAAGTTACATAAATTTGTAGCATTATTCGCAATATCAGGTGCATCAACTGACTTGATAAATGATATCCCTTTAGGACAATAAACCAAGAAATTAATTAGATGGTGTTGCCTTATATTCGTCCACCCATCACTCATAATCGTGCAACCACTATCAATCCACTGTCTTCTATACGAGTCTATTAATAATGAAACATACTTTTTTGCATTTGCCAACAAATTGACCCTCAAAGCATGATAATTAGGTGCTTTGTAACCATAACCGATACCCGTTATTTTATCTACCGCATGAATTATTTCATTTTTTTAACCAAACTAACTATTTCATCATAATTAAAATACAAATTACATTAAAAAAAAACATTACGGTAATTAAAAAAAAAATAACATTTCCGAATAAAATAACATTACGAAATTAAAAAAAATAATACGAAAAAAAAACATTACGACAAAAAAAAACATTATCGAAATAAAAAATACTTTACGGAATTAAAAAAAATACTACTAGTCTTCGTCTTCGTCGTCCTCGTCTTCGTACTTCGTCAGTCCTGTCTCACCCAATATATTTTCATTTTTCATTTTGTTTTTTTGATCAATTTTTCTTTGTTCTTGATCCAATAGGCGTCCCGTATTCGTTCCAAATCCTTGTGCTAGTAGCTAAAATAATCAGCCACCCTAATCCTGAAAAACGCACAATTTAGTGTGCTGGTTCTTTTTTCGGTTTCGATGATTCGAAAGGAACCCTTTCGGCCGGACTTCCCGTTTCAGACGAAGCCTCTGTGCTCCATTAGATCCCCAGACATTGGGCCCCCGAAGTGCTACTTCCAACCGGCCTTCGTCCGTCCTGCGTCGGATTTGGCTTTTATTGGCAGGGCTCGTTGTTTGCCGGGGGGTGCGGTCGTGGGTCGTGCATGTTGACCGAAAATAGATCCTCCTGCCGCCCTAGCCCCGGGGGTCGTCTCGGTTAAGTCAACTTGTCCGGTGCGTTCCACTTCGGGTGGATATTCTCACAAACGGCCAACATTTTCATTGGGAAAACGCGTCCCCTCTATTTGCTCGTCACGGTAAATACTTTGAGCGTTTTCAAATATCCACATCGTTTTAGGCCCTTTCCCCAAACGGTTTTGGCATCAGTTGTGTACCGCTGTTTCCCTGTTTATAGCGTTGACTTTGGCAATTGCATTCATCACGTATTGCCATTTTCTAGTCAACATATTACCTTTCAATACGGTTTTGAAATTTTTCGATTGAACTCGTTCAAAACCAGATACAAAACGTCTCTATGTTTTGTGACTTCGACATAGATTATCTTCGCGAAACGGCCCGTAAACATGTTGCAAGGCAATTCTTCTTTCGTCCAGTAAGCCAACGACCGCTTGCTACGGCTCTTGGGGCTCGTCTTAAACATTTTTTCCCTTTCGGGGCCATTTTTTCTTGCCGACGCCTTTTTTGCGAATGACTTGTTGAGTTTGAGTGAGTTGTTTGGGAAGATTCTGAGTGGGAAATGATGGTGGTTTTGTTGTAGATTATCTAAATCACGGTGTAGGATCTTGTGATTGTTGCCTCGGAAAAAAATCTTGTTGTTGTTCTTGTTAGGAATTGTTGAAACTGTTCCTGGCAATGGTCATCGACTGGTGGTCGGTGAGGAGATTCATGAAACTGTTGTTGGAAATTCAGACAATTTTTTTATTGCCTAAAAAGATGTATGTTTGTATTGAGAGTGGGTGAATTTGTATGTGATTTTGTATTTGGTTAATGTGTTGTTATATATAGTGAGTTGGAGTGACAGTAGGGGGGGGGTAAATGATTTTTTTTTAATAAAATCAGCCGTTTTAGGGGGTAAAATGAATTTTTTTTTTTTTTTTAATAAATACTAGCCGTTAGGGGCTAAAATGAAACATTTCAAAATTGGGGGGAAAGAGTAAAATTTAAATTCTAGCCGTTAGGGGGGTAAAATGATTTTTTTTTTTTAAAACCACCCCAACGCGCGTTGGCCGGCCAACGCCGAGCCCAACGCCGTTGGGCAACGCGTTGGTGGGGTGTAGTAACGCCGGCCAACGCCGTTGCCGGCGTTACTACACCGAGGCCTCTTAACATTTTACCACGAGCTTTTTAATTAACAACATTGTCAGTAACCATTTGGACCACATTCTTTGCACCAACCATTTCGACAATCTTAGCAAACAAGTTACACAAATTTGTTGCATTCACTACAAGAAAACCGGGTTTATAGGACCCTTTCAGGAGACACTTTTTAAGAGACGTCCTAAAATAGCTTCTAATAAGACTACTTTAGTTTTGAGTCCTATTATGTTGCAACATATAGGACACTTAGTGTATAAGTCTTAATAACTAAGCTTTATAGGACACTTATTTTTTTGTAGTATTATATCAAGCTTATAAGACCTTAGTAAATGGGGTCTTATAAGAATCTAAGTCAATAGGACACCTACTATAAGAGTTTTATTACCTTAAGCTTTATAGGACTCTTTTATGTCGCGGTATTATTATGTTGGAATCTAATAAAACCATATGTATCTAGGTCCTACTATGTTAAATAATAAGACCCTTTTCGTTTGAGTCTTATTACGATTGAGCTTATAAGAACACTTGAAATTTGGATCCCAATACATTGAAAATCACACGACTCTTTATCTTCTAAGTTCTTATATGATACTTATCATAAGATTCTAGATACGAGTGTTACATACTTATTATAAATTGAATATAATCATTATGATATAATTTTAGTTAAGTTTGATGCGTTGGGTTGTAATACATTAAGTTTTACAAAGTTTCTAGGCAGTGTATGTAACCGTTGTAGTGTAATAAGTATATAAGTAAAACCAGGAGGCTGATCCTTCTTTAGAGAGTAGTGAGGTATATTTGAAGCGTATGTTGCCTAAATCTAAGGGTTGAGAGATGATTCTTTTAGGTATTTTTTTGTTTAATTGAAAGCAAGTAGATAACCGGGGTTTTGATTCTAACTACTAATTTTGACATAAATGCAGAAAATAAATAACAAAAAAAGTAAATGTGATGAGAACTTCTTACGCGGAAAAACTGTATTTACCTAGTGTGCAATCTATTGCATTATCGTGTCATTTTTAATGTAATGTGGAGTATTACTTATTACTTGTTGTTGTTTGGTCAATCCCATGTCTATGTATTAGCCTAAGCGAATAACATCGGTCAAATTGCTTACGAATACACCAATAACTGAGTACACACGATAAATACCTTACCAATTATAACCCAATACACAAGCGTTAATTAGACGTGTTTTAGTCGTCGTTCAAGCTAGACATAGTCCTAGCGAGTTTTTAACTCCTAACACACACACACACCATTAACAAGAGACAATATATAGAGTATTACAAAACTGTTTTAATGACTATCCAAGTACAATACTAGTTAAGTTTAGCCTAGCAGAGTAATGAAGAAACAAGCAATAGAGATAATCAAGCAATTACGGGTAAACATAGCTAACAATTATTGAATAAACTTATCTCATCGATACATGAGAATTCTTAAAGTACAAAGCACTATAAAAGCACTTAAATCGTTTAGGGGTTGTCTCCCAATAGTTCCACATGAGCTATAAAAATCAATGTGAATTATATATATAAATCACGGTGTGACGACGTCATGTTGTTGGTGCGACGTCGTCACCTCGCCATCGATACTTTGGTTTTTCTTCCACCGCCATTGATTGACATTGTCTCATTGTAGATGGCGACGTCGTCCCTTTGGGGTTGTAACGACGTCATGCATGCCGTCTCCACAACTGAGCCGTAAGGGTGCATATCCAAAGCCGTACTTTCTAGGCACTTCCGGTGACGAACTCGACTTTTGTCTATTTTCTTCAGTTCTTCGCAACATCGAGTCAAAGTCACGTGTATTTCTTCTATCTGCACCCCAAGTGCCTAAAACTCCAAAAGAAGTGATTTAGGACAATAAATGATCAAATATGCATGATTTTAAAGGCTAACTAACCCATAAAAGTGCATGACATCACACCTCATGAGAGCTTTATTTTATAGGAAATTGTTAAAATAAACTGAGGCCATAATGGTTGACTTTGTTGACACTGTTTATGTATTATACGTAAAGCAAGGATTAATATAGGTTTATGATATGGGATGATGCTAATCGTATGTTTGGTTTTCGTTGTTTTGTAAAAACCATGAGATAAAAATGTCTATCTAAAGATAGGGTAACACTCACATACAATTAAGGTTAAATATGTGTAAGGGTTTAAGAGATGAACATTGTCATTCTTAAAGAAATGTATACCTGTGAGATTTGAGCCTTTAAGCTCTTATGAGGAGAACATATACCTAGCCACCATACCATTCGGTGATTCTTGTTGATGATAGATGTTTTCTTATATTTATTAGATACTCCCTCTGTCCCATATTAAGTGTCTACAATGGAATCTTTTAAGTCTTTTTTCCTCAACTTTGACCATAAATATTTTTATTTGTGCTATATAATATTGAACGAAAATTCTACCAACGAAAAATATATTCAAAACTCTATCCATTCATATATCTTGCATCAAGTATCATATAACATAAGAAAAAATCATTAAGGTCAAAGTTAAAGAAAAAAGACTTTGAAAAAGTCAAGTGGACACTTAATGTGGGACGGATGTAGTAGTATGTTTGACCCAACCCCGTTTGTGGTTAAGGTTATTAGAGTTTTCATGTATTTGTATTAAATTAAATATCATATCAATAAAACATAACACATACGAGGTTTAATGTCATTCAACATGAAAGGAGGTGTCATCCACAAGCCTAGCCGGTCTTCATGAGCCCTCTATGCCACTTAGTCAAACTATAGGTGTCACCATCTTCCATTCTCAAAAAAGAGAAGAAAAACGTAGGGCACTATTTTGATCATAACTCCCGTAATGAATTAATTGATAATGTTAGCGCCATTGGCTATACTGTTATAATATATTGTTATAAAATCATCCCAATATGGTCGCTCGATGGTGAGGATGATTTTACTATATTGTTATAAATGTTGATGCAATTTATTACCTCTTGACGAGTATAAAATTCAGTGATCTTGATTTCAAGTAACATCAGTGTCTTTATTTAGATTAATTCTTTGTATCCAATGGAATTTTGTGGTCTTTGTTTTAATTTCGCATTCATGAATGGTTAATATTTTTTTTCAGGAGTCGGACACGGATGGTTTGCGGGCTGGTGAAATTGAGGGTGAAAAATTGATTGAAAAATTGAAGCTACTAATATGGGTTGTCTACAAAGTTGATACAACCATGCATACTAAGTATCCGTGTTAATTTGTTGAAGTATCATTTTATAATTTGGTATAAACAATAAGAATCGACCATGCTTATTTATCTACATGTTAGCATCCATTATCAATATTGTGTTATGTTTATATTAAGATTAACATATATGACATACTCCAACAAATGGTAGAATTTTGAACCTATGTTTGAGGTATATGTATTCTAGTGTAGCCTAAAAATTTATTAAAGAATATTATCATATGAGTTTTTCTAACTGTGTGCCCCTTGCCCAGGGGGAACATGTTAAGGTGGGGGAGTCAGGCTGTGGTCCACAGCCTGATGGCCAGCAGTTATGGCCCCACAAATAATGTTGGCCAATCAGGCTGATGTCACACCGCTGATGTCCCCACCTTAACATGTGCCCCTAGGGCACATGTTAGAAAAACCCTTATCATATTCTGTTTTTTTGCTTCATTTGTATAGACTTGAATGTAAAATACATGTAGATTTATAGGTATTGGTTTGAAGTCATTCCACTCGTCGTAGAGATAAGTTTGAGTGGAAGTCTATTGATGATAAACCTAGTGCCACATTGATATAGTATAATCCAAGAGGCAAGGTTCGAGTGAGAATGATTCTCATGGTAAAAATGTTCCTTATACATCACTACAAGGTCTCTTTATAGCCAATGTACTATAACCCTTACGTATTGATATGTGTCTATTTGAATTAATATAATGTATTCTTAATAATTCAACTATGACATCTCAGGTTGGACTTTAAATGTACTTTTAAAGCATTTTGAACTTGCAGATTGTTTCAAAACAATGGATCAGGTGTTTCATGTTTGGATCCATATGAGGTGCTTGTGAGTGAAGAGATTAAACAAAACCGGCGTGATGTAGATGCTCAAGTTGTTATAGAAAAGATAAACGTTGGCTGAAATAATATGGATTGTTTGTCACGATTGAAGATGTTTTGGCGCAACTATTGCATGGACCTTGCTCTTTTGTT
>BQNB010065845.1:0-28180 GCA_026074375.1 Tanacetum coccineum | reverse complement strand
AGAATTCTGTCACAATTAAACGCATCTGCATAAAGCATCCTAATTTGCTGATTATAATCTATCTTATGGATTAAAGCAATGGTGATTTTGTTAAAACCTAGCTCATAGAGACTTTACCTACCTACTGCTTAACGGCTCTTTATATACTAGTAGTCCACTGTCCGAGTCTTTATCAATTAATTAGAACGTACTCGTTGATACCAAGGTCACCTTATGGCTCAACTAAGCTCACGATCAAAGGGCAAAGATAGGTCAATATTTGTGATCATATGATTCTAGATATATAAATTGCAATATGGAGAGCTATCCCAAGCAATTCAATGATAAATTAAGAAATAGAGATAAACAAACTAAACATTAAGATCTTCATAACAATGGCTAATACCCGAAGGTATTAGCCTTCATACATCATAATTAATACAAAAGTAATGATTTAGCTAAGGTAAACTAACCGAGTTAACGAATGATACCAAAAACTGAACGATTACAAGAGTATAAGAAATTACACGTTGTCTCCTATGGAATGAATCGCGTTGCTCGACCTATTATGCTCTTTTTCTCCTCTGAAAATCGACTTTTATAGTTTAGGTATCGAGAATAAGATTTAGCACACTTAAAACCAGTTTTTGAGTTTTCTATTTATAAGGTCTGAAGTCGGTTTCGATATGGCGTATCCAATGTCTTGGATACGGCGTATTGGGGGTTTCTTGGAGTAGGGACCGCGTTTGATATCTTACAGAATATTTTATTCCCATATAGCTTGAATATGACTTATTGCCTTTCTTGGATACGACGTATTGGATCTTGTTTCCTTCGTGGTCTTTGGTGAGCGCAGGCACATATACGCCGTATCTTCCTTTATGGATACGACGTATTGGTCTTCAAAACAGCAATCTTCAAATATCTTCGTTTAAGCTCCAAAATGTGTGCCTTTTAATCAATCTTCACCAAGTGTAACATTTGCCTTTTTTGTGTTCTGAATATTTCATTTATAGTCCTTCGACTATTTGACTTTCGTCAGTTTATTCAGATAATGTACCGTGTTGACGGTGGTGATTTTATGAGAATAGTGGTGATTTATGGTTCATTATGATTAATAATCCCTTTTGGAGGGTATTATTATGTTAATTGTATTCTGGGTGGTTTGACCCGTGAATTTTGAGAAATGCTAAAAAACGAGTTCTGACACGTCCGTTAATGTCCATATGAGTTTTGAAGGGTTTAAAGAGTAAATATGTCATGTAAATACTAAAAGTATTTTTAAGGTGAATAAAAATGCTAATTAACTTTGGGGTAAATTTTACGGTTGAGTTTTACGAGCTTTTAAGTGATCCCGACACGAAAAGAAAGACCCGAGACCCCTTTGGATACCATAGCCGGTCATGGGAGCTTAAGGGGACAAGGAGGCTTAAATTTAGCTAATATGTCCCAAGGATGTACACTTATATGCTTTCCACTAGAACCTTTCCATCCATTCCATTTCATTTCAAAAAAATAAAACACACACATAAGTGTGTGTGCTCTATGCGTCCGAAATAAGCCAACCACAAAACACCATAAATTTTCCAACTTTAATCAAGAACGAGATACTACGGGTTGATACGAGTGCTTGGGTATTCATTTAAACAACGTTTGGGTTGTCCGGTTCGTGTCGAAATCTACATTTTTGAAGATTTTCTTGTAAGTTTTCAAATTTAAATTTCGTTTGTCCTTTTGGGTTTATATTGATGCATAGATGTTAGTTGTACAAGTTGATCGTCGTAAAAATCGATTTTTGGAAACGAAACGGATATAAAAAGGGGTGTTTGGTTCGTCGGACATAAAAAGGAAAGAAGGGGTTTTTGTAGTTTTGATGTTGTGGTCGTGATGGTTGAATAACATATGTTTCTAGATAGCTTTTTTTTATAATAGCTTGTAAAGCTTATTCCGGCCTTATTTTTAAGCTATTTCGTGGCTTATTTTGGGCTTAAATGCCACGTCATTTTTCAAAATAACTAGAGACGTGATTTTGACTATTTTTGTAAGTTATTTTGACTATTTTTGTGATATGACGTATGTTTGTGGACTATTTTTATAGCTTATGGTGGTAACCAAATGCGATACGTAGCTTATTAGCTTATGGTTAAGCGTAATATATGTATTGTGGAGCTTATGGACTCACGGCCCAATAAGCCTATTTAAGCCGTGGCTTAATGGGAGGGCTTATTGTGGTCCAGATTATTTTCTACTTATTAATGTGAGCTTATGTATATAAATGGACTTTGGTTTTGGATTCGGATCGTATTTTGGATTTATAAATATCTTAATGGACCTTTATTGGGCCTTAAAACTCAATAAGCAATATTTAGTCATTATAAGAGTTTTGACGTACTTTTTGAAAGTGAAATGTAGTTATGAAGTGGTATTAAACGATATTTTAGGAAAAACATTTAGTAAACGTTAAAGATCAAGATTTTGGATTTTTGTCGAAAAGTGTCGAGATGGTGAAAAGTGTGCTAATTAAGGTTTGAAACCTTAGAATATGTCGTATGAACGTACGGGTCATGTCGAAATTTAGTAAAAAGTTTATACTTAGAATTTTTTTTTCTAAAAACATGATTTTTGATTTTAAATAATAAAATATTATTTATTTATTTTATTTATTTAATAAATTCACTAAAAGACGAAAAATATAATTTTTCTCGAAACTTCCAAATAAATTTGACATGATTAAAACGTCTACATTTCAACCCTATTATGAATTATATTTACGGTGACAAAGGGTTACTGACTGGAGCTTATCTCGAGATATAGTTTTATAATTAATAATTATAAATATTTACTTATATTACTTAGTTATTTTCTTTAAATAGTATAAGATATGTGTTATTAAGTAATGGGATTGATATGATTGTTGTCATATGTGTTCACACGTCACACCAATAAATTGTTTGGGTATTGTACAACGCAGCTAACTCTATGCATAAACGTGAAGATTGTTTATAGTAATGAATGATTCAAATGAGACATTAACTGACTAGGTCGTAGTGCGGGCGTCGTTGGCATTTGCTTGTGTAATTGTGATTAATGATAGCTAAAAAACTTGCTTGAGGTGAGTTCTCGTAGCCCCATTTTTCTACTGTTTTCCGTTGGGGGAAAATGATACTCAAATGGGTGTTTGAACTGTACCAATAGTGGTTTTGTTTTTGGGACAAGATATGTGCTTATGACTGCTATGTGAATATTATGTGTTGCATGATTGTTTGGATCGGATGGGTACACCTACCCAGTATTTGTGTGATTATTGGAGCGGATGGGTACGCCTACCCTAGTTTGTGTGTGGTCCTGCCCTAATTTAGTTGTTCCACAGCTCGTAGGTGACCCTTTAGGTGCATAATGACATATGGTGATTGAACTACCGGGGATGCTATGTCGGGATTGTTTGCATATAAATTCACTGTCATATTTCAACTATGTCCACTTTTTGAAAAATTATCGGCACAAACTTTTGGTTAAGCTCAAACCTAACGACTCACCAACATTATTGATTAACGTTTCGAGTATCATTTTCGAGGTGACGTGAAAAGAGGAATAAATTGGTGATATGTAATGGCAGACTTAGAAGTATCCCGTGTGGATTTTTCATGTGAAGTCTTGCTTGCTTGTTTGTTTGATTTTAGTATTTGGATGTTCTTTTCTTAGTTTAAGTTTGGAATTGGACCCTGTGAGGGACTTTTAGATATGTAATAGTTTCGGATATTGATTTGTAATTTGGGACATCACACGAGGTTGTTCGATGTATGATGGTCTTCTCCGTAACACCTGAAGTTTATCATTGTAGTTTTCTGTATATTGTATCTTGTTTATGATTGAGGGTCATATGTTCGCTCGGCCAAATTTCCGCTTTATCGAGTGTGACATACAGGGTTGCAAATTTAAGGTTCAATGTCATGGTCTGCATTCCTGTTTTAATAATACTTACAGTTACATCACTTTGGCCAGCAATCCATCTCGTAATAGTGTAACTTAATATCATAGCTCTTTTAATACTTTTTATTCAAACTCAATAATTCAAGATTATGAGAAGCTACTAAAGTGAGCCTGGAAACCATATATCGAAAGAAGTAAAAACTAAAACATCTCAAATTTTAGTGTTAAGGTACTTTATAACTTGGAGATGAATTAGATCGATTTCTTAACCTAAACTTCTCTTATGTTTTTTCTTTCACATAAATAGGTTACTCATTTTTGCTCAAAAATCAGATATGTCGTTGCCACACGGAGGCCTAAAAGGTTAAAAACATTCATCTCCTATCCGTTACATAAATATACACATACACACATATGGTAAGATAACACCGATAGAGCCGTTTCACAATTTCGAAACCTAAAAACCTTAGTTTTACTAGCATTGCCCTTAAGCAACTACTACATACCATACACAATCCTTCCTATCTTCGATATTAAATACTAAAATATGATTGGTCTATAGCTTGTTAATGATGTTGACATTTGAGAGTCAAACTTGCAACAAAGAAATGCTTATCCCAAATTTGGAAGCATTACTATATATAATCATTAGAAAAGTGCTACTGGTTCATAAGATAAGAAAAAAAGGACTTCACATGGTTACTGTTCATCGACCTGACCCGGTGGTTACTGTTCATCGCTCCCCCCTTCTTCTTTGGCCAAAGTTAAGAAAAAAGAATTTACGGAACGTACTCTCATTTTTAACTATTTACGACTTTCTATCGGCATGAGCTAAAAAAAAATCGCACGTATTGCAAAAAAAAGAAATACACCTAATCGGGCATTTATATCCATATATCATTAAAAATAAACCCGCACAAAATACAATAAGAAAATAAAATGCCCCGCTGTAACGCGGGATTGTCATTTAATATAAGAAAAAAATACAAACTATTAAACATGAGACCGAAAAAATAAACCCGAACAAAAAAAAAAAAAATTAATGCCTCGCAACAACGCGCGAAAAATTACGTCCGCAGCAACGCGCGAGTAATCTTGCTTGTTAAGATTTATACAAAAGGAGTTCACGGGAGCAACTTGAATAATGGGACTATATTTCTTATTTACTCCGGTATTTGAGCCATGAATTCCAATTTAATCACATATAAATAACAACCACAAAATCATAACCTTTTGATTATTATGAAAAATGTTGCCCTTTGTCCTTCCAAATTTGGACATCATTCCAATATAAAAGGACAATATTGTATTTTATTTATATGGTTCTCGTGGTCAATTAATTAAACAAAACGGACATGGGTGTTTTTGGAATTGACGTTCATGCAGGTTCTAGTCTTCAAGTACTCTTTCTCATGCAAATCATAGGATCCAAAGTTTAGAGTAAAAGGTATGGTGACATGCCTTAGCTCCTCATTTTAGCTTTATCGGGTGTTACGTCATTTTCTTACTCCCACTTAAAAATATCTCTTCATTCATAACTTCCATCAACCTCTTCATTTTGGCCCTACCACCAATTCTTTTTTTTCCATTTTTTCACACAAACCAAATTCATTTCGTTAAAACTAAATTACAATATGAAACATAAAAAAATACGAAACATAAAAAACGATACGAAAAATAAAAAATATACGACACAGAATGACAAATTAAGCGTTTGGATATTTTTTCATTTAGTTATCAGCCTTGTTTACTTTAGATGTAAACGGATTTCTCTGGCGGCAATGAGGAGGGATCAATCATGAGAAACTCCAACTCTCTACACTCCAGAAACCCTAGTTCTTTCTTTCTCTTCGTCTCGTACGCGGCTTTGGCAGCTTCACATTTGCGTCTATAATCCGGAGATAGAACCCTCGTTAAAGACTCCGATTGACTCCCCCCAGTGCTCCCCCCGGCGCTCGACGTGTCCACCGATTTGCTTTTTGCGGGTCGAGGTTTGCCGGCGGGACGAGCTCTCGGATCAGGGCCAAATAGCTCGGTGAGATTATCTTCATCAATCGGCTTTGCCGCATCCCATTTGGGGTATGATTTCAAAATATTTCACGAGTGAACATATTGAAACTTTGTGTTACCATATCGCTCCATATAAGTGTCATTTGCATTCTCGATATGATCAACCTCATTTTCCCCGCTTTTACGTATTAAATGTTTGTAAATAGCGTTGAACTTTTGGCAATCACTGTTAATCCTGTTCTATTTTCCCGTCATCATAATTTTGGTACGAGGAGCACTTCTTGTTCGCGTGTTGAAATCTTGCATAATTTGTTCCAAAACACGTCTTCGGTTTGGTTATTTCCGATATTGGCGATCTGGAGTGTTCGAAACCAAACTCTCATTAAGCAAGATTTCTTCGTCGTGTGTCCAACTGGTATTCGCTCGCTTTTCTTCCACGTCATCATCATCGTCCTCGTCCAAATCCACAATGGGTTGCTTTTTCGACACTTTTTTTCCTTTACGCCTTGCATCACGGGGTTCTTAGGCTTGGTGGTAAACTATTGAATTGTCCGTCGGACGAATTGTGAGTCAAAGAATTGTGGTTGTGATGATTGTGATGGAAAATAATGCAGTTGTGATGATTGTGATGAAAAATATTGCGGTGGAGTATTTCTTGGATTTGAGAAATTTTGAAAGCCGAATTGTTGTTGGTGTTGATGATACGCAAGTTGTTGTTGATAAGCTTGATCGGTGTCATTTGCGTTCCATACGTGGATACGGTTGCGAGGAAAAAATTGAGTTTTGTGACGATGGGGTAGACGGATTCGATTGGTTCGGAGAAGACGAGTATTGTTGCGGGTTACTGTTGAGAAGAGTAGTAAAATAACCTTCGTTTGGACCTTGAGATTTTTTTTTGTGTTGATATATTGAAAGTAAATGATGTTTTTGATAGAGAAGTGTGTGTTGAAATGTTAAAATGAAGTGTTATTTATAGTGAAAAATAGGTATAATTTAGTAAAAAGATAATAATATTTATTTTCAAAAAATAATTTTGTTACATCTTTTCCTAATGTCTTGTGTTCTCTGTTCCTAATTCTTTGGATCAGAATTGTTTGGAAAAACCGAATGATAGGATTCTGGTTTCTTCTCGGATGGCGTACCGTTTGGGATTTTATTACGTCTAAGGCCAAGATTGATTGGTATAATATGTAGTGTTCTCTCATAATATTCTCGCATTATAATCATCTTTGGCTGGTGATTCCAACGGCAGCTGAAGATCTCAAGATAAACCAGAGGCAAATATAGGGATGTTAGTAGCAATACTAACTAAACCTGCTTTCAGTGCCCCTTATGGCGAGCGTCAACCTGATTCTCATGACCACCTTATCTTTAAATGTATTTTCTCTTTGCAGGTTTGGCAGCAAGTACAGTCGTTTACTGGCGTTCCTAATATGCCTTCTTCCTTGGATATGATTGTGAACTTGCTTTCCTCTCGGGACTCAGAAAAGACTGTCTAGAAGTATTATTGTTAAGCTTGTGTTTGCTGCTTCTTGTTACTTTATATAGCAAGAACGGAACAATAGGCTTTTTAAGAACCAGAAGAAATCTGAAGACCAACTTATTGAAGTTATAAAGTCTACCGTTCGTCTCAAGCTCCTCTCGTGTAAATTTAAGAAGACGAAGAATGTAGAGTATTTCTTGCATCTTGGAAGCTGCCTATCCCTAATCTGGTCTACTCATTATGGCTTTCTGATTCTTATGCTATTGATGAAGTAGGTGGATGTCTATTGATCCAATGCTCGTGTTATTCATGACTTGGTTATGTGCTGAGAGTGGAGTGCCAGGCGAGAGCTGTACTCTTTTTTCCTCTCCAATGGTTTTTCCACTGTTTTTTTCTTGGAAGGTTTTTAAGGAGGCAGTCTCAAATGAAGTCTTATTATCCTATATGCATTTTGGGTTGTTGTAAAGGGCGATACTTGTTCTTTAAAAGTGGTTTTCTTCCTAATTGGGGTGATTGTTAAGTGTAGTTGGTTTAGTTTCGTATGTGGCATGTCCACATGCGGCTCTAAGTGGGTAGTTCAAGTTTGCTTGTAGGTTAGATGTGGTACCTTCAACCACATTCCATTGTACCTTTTTGCTGTTTGTGTTTAATTAATATTTTACCAGGGTAATCCCTTTTAACAGAAAAAAAATATCTGTTATCAACATATTTATATGGTTAACAAAGGTTTATATCAAAAATTTTTTATTTGGCATTTTGTGGCTCACTTCAAGCGGCTGAAAAATCAATGGCAAAGAGTGAGAGTGTGCTCGAGGTAATCGGCGAAGGACGACGAAGATGCCCGCACTCAAAACAACGAGTGCTTCAAGCCACCAACTGTTTTACTCTTAATGATGTCACTAGTCACGAGTGATAGGGAAATACCTTGTGTTAAACTTGGTGTGCAAATGACCCTTGGGATCTTAAATTGTAAATCTTATTATTGTTTAAGTCATGTGCAAATGATACTTGGGTAGAAAGCCACTTAATACTTTATTTAATACCACTAAGCGGTGTTCTAAAAGGCGCGCTTTTGCGTCGCTAAGGCGTGAGGCGTGGCCTTCACGTTACAAAATAAACCAAGGCGTCGACTCTAGGCGTGGTGTGAGATGAGGCCGCAAAGGCGGCGAAATAGTCGCTCTAATGCGTGAGGCGTGGGAGCCTTTTAATCAACTCTGATAAAAAAAAATTCTTTCAAAATGAAGAATATTACATGTAAGGATAATTTCTTAACTTTATTTATATGTACAACGCTTTATGTTAAAACTCAATATATATAAAATATGATATAAATATATAAATATTTTCATATTTTGGGCCGCCTTAAGCCACGCCTTAAAAACGCAAAGGCTACGCCGTAGCCGCTAAGACGCGAGGCTTAATCATGCCGCCACGCCACGCCTCACGCTATTTATAACCTTGCCACTAAGTTACAAGCACGTTGGTGAAAGACAAAAATTGCAATGTTTTGAATACCAAGTATTTAATCGACCCGGTCGAGTCATCGGGTTACCGGTTCAACCGGTTTGACTACCGAGTCAATCCGATCTTTCACAAAAAAAAAAAAAAAAATTGCAATGATACAAAAAAGTATGTATATATATAAATCATAAATTATTCATATATTGAGGCTAAAAAATATTTACTTACAAATATAACATTTAAAAATAAAATTACGTCGCAAACATATATAATTAACTTGCTTTATTTGTAAAAAAACACGAAAAAAATCAAAACCCGATCGGGCCTCGATAACCGGGTTGACCCGGGTCACTCAAACCCGGCGGGTCTAAACGGGTTTGAAAATATGAAACCTCGTTTAAAAAAAAAATAATGACCCGTTATTATCGATCCGAAATGATTCAAATCGTAAACCGACTTGGGTCGCACCGGGTTATTAAAAACATTGCAAAATAATATCTAAAGTTGTTTTGTAAAATCGGTTACCAAGTGAGTCATTTTGCTCAAAAAAAAGTGAGTCATTTTTGCATTGAGATGGTCTTGTTCTTCCCCTTTCTAAATAACTTTTTGACCGAGCGTAATAAGGAAGCATATGACTGCAATTATCATAGACACATCAGCATTAACTCAGTTTTTTTTTCTTTACAACTAACTTCACAACCAACTTAATAATAAGACAATGTTCTTCAACACCTTTTTATTTATATTTTTTTTCAAAAACTAAAATTTAATTTTCATTAATAATTAAAAACATTACATTAATAATTCAAATAAAATTAAAAACAATATAATAAAAGTTAAAAATTAATAGTCTAAAGGGTTAATTCCATATATATCAAATATAAACTATCAAATGACATATTTACTCAACTAAAAGTTATATTGTTATATATACTTAATTTAAATATTTAACTGATCATATATATCCATTTTATTATAAAATTATTAAAAATAGTTTTACTTTATTAGATTCCAATTATACCCCTAGTAATATATATGTAAACATAACTCCTAAGCTTTACATCTGAGATATACACGCCCATTTACAGGGATATCATCTTGATCAAAACAAGGTTTTTTTAACCCCGCTCCGCTGCGGAGGCGCGGGGTTTAACTGTTAATCAATGTTCAGACGAGTGACTGATAAAAAACAGATTGTTAAAAAGACGTAAATTTACAAAAGATTCATACTACAGAAACAAAAGCATCTTGCGTTTGTATAGAAACATTTTTCACATTGTAATAATGTGATACATTTGCAGAGCATAACAAAAGACTTGATCATAGTCGCTCTGTGTTACAAAAGGCTTGATAAAATCATGAATGGGTTGAACGTCATGAACAGTCGAAAGACAATCGTTGTAGATGTTACTCATTTTGGAACTCCAAATACGCCTAGAGACTTTACAGCAACGTTTTCCTGCCGACATATATGGTCCCAAAGAAGCATGTAGACATGTATTTTTTCATGGAATATAGAAGAAGTAAAATAGTAAGCAGTTGGCTTAAAGAACAAGCTCCACAATTTTAAGCTATACATAAAGCTGGGGGTGTTCGACGACTTGTGTTACCAATAGTATATTTTATAACAATATTCAATCTCTCGATTAATCCATCTTTCTTCTATATTGAACCCTTATATCTCATTATCAAACCAACTCATAATTTCATATTATTTCATTATTTGACAAACGAAATTGCATGCCAACACAACCCAACATATACAAAAATCACATATATTGACCTGTTACCCAATCTTCTAAGTTTCAAACAGTAGTCCGTTAAGCATAGCTAGTAAAATAAAACTTATAACTAACTTTGACAGTTATCAGTAACATATAACCTAAACTAACCAAATTTTACTTCATTATTAAAGGGTTCAAATTGTCTCCTATATCAATACAAATTCAGTACAAACTATAAAAGAAATTCTAACACAATGAAATTTTCTATATACATTTGTACCATACTAACGGTGGACCACATAATTTGAAAGCGCGAAGTTGAAATATATTTGGCATTGCTCATTACATATAGACGACATAAATAAAGAATCGTGCAAAAAGAGAGTAGGCGCATACCTTAAGGATAAAGAGGTTGAGATACAAGCACCTGCTACAAACAGCCAAAGTTAATTATTAACCATTATAAATACATCACGTGACATATTAGTATATTTTTAACAGCTTACGTGTCTTTACGCGAAAAGAGTACTCGAAAGGTAGTCCCTAGGAGCATAACAGTTGCTGCACCAGTGATCAAGTAAAATGCGCCTTCTGAGGACACATCACCAACAACTAAACTATAGTTAAAGATTTCGAACATCCTTATATCCGGCCTCAAATGGATGATGCTTAGAATGTGTGCTTGCCGGACACGGTAGACAGTTCATACAATATACCTGTTGGAAACCATTTTCAATACGTCCATTCAAAAATGTAAACACTATCCTTCTAGAAGATGAAAGATGGTCGCGTAATACTTCGTACCTTTTTATAGCATTTACCTTACGCTTCACCATCAACAAAATAACTAAAAAACATATGCAACAGTTAACCATCAAATGTCCATCGTTACATTTTAAAAGAGATGATCTGATCATTGCATATTCAAGTAGCATATAATCAGGGTTCTATGTTTGGAAAGGCGAAACCGATTTACAACGCAACGTTATTAATTAGACAACCAATACAGGTATACTTTATATATAGCTGCTTAATTACCAGATATGATGTATCGTCTTGAAGCAATTTGTCAAGCATTCAATGCACTTTGTGAACTATGAAACAGTTAAACAAAAGTAATGAATTTCCGTTTACATATAATCAAGGCAAGAAGAAAGGCAGATTAATGGGTTATTATTATGTGTAATCATTTAACATTTCTTCTTTAGCTTTTTTTACTTGGCAAAGAACAACAACCTACACAACACACAAAATGGGAAGCTTAGGTTGGATCACACACCATTATCATCTCTTTGTAAAGATAGAGAAATACCTTAGGAACATTTGCTGCAAGCCTGTTCATTTACCTTACGGAACATCAGAGTCACTTGTTTTAATATTATGAGGCTCAGATAAGTAAGCAATCCGAAAAAGAGGATACGGCCGCCATGACTGCAAACTTAACAAGCTTACCCCGCCAAGATGCACATAATCCAAACTTTGATCGAACCACTTAGATACGCATCAATGTACCGACCGGGAATTTTGGAATTTTTAAATGACTATTTTACCCTTTGACTCGTCGGTCCGCCTGGAACCTTTTGACTTTTGATATTATTATTGTCACAATAAAAACGATTACCCCGCATAAACCGTAATTTTCGAAACATATTAAATAAATAAATCATATTTAAATTATTACAAATCTCACATGTGCAAATTTATTATTTTAATTAATTAAATTAATTAAAATGAAAATTTTTGCACATGAGAGATATGTAATAATAAATATGATTTATTATTTTAATATGTTTCGAAAAATTACCGGTTATGCGGTAATCGTTTTTATGTGACAATAAAATATCAAAAGTCAAAAGGTTAAGTCGGACCCGAAGAGTCAAAGGGTAAAATAGTCATTTAAAATTCCAAAAATTCCCGGTTGTTACATTGAGAGTATCTAAGTGGGTTCGATCAAAGTTTGGATTATGTGCATCTTGGCGGGGTAAGCTTGTTAAGTTTGCAGTCATGGCGGCCGTATCCTCTTTTTCCGATTGCTTACTTATCTGAGCCTCATAATATTAAAACAAGTGACTCTGATGTTCCGTAAGGTAAATGAACAGGCTTGCAGCAAATGTTCCTAAGGTATTTCTCTATCTTTACAAAGAGATGAAGATGGTGTTGATCCCAACCTAAGCTTCCCATTTTGTGTGTTGTGTAGGTTGTTGTTCTTTGCCAAGTAAAAAAAGCTAAAGAAGAAATGTTAAATGATTACACGTAATAATAACCCATTATTCTGCCTTTCTTCTTGCCTTGATTATATGTAAAAGGAAATTCATTACTTCTGTTTAAGTGTTTCATAGTTCCCAAAGTGCATTGATGATTGACAAATTGCTTCAAGACGATCATCATATCTAGATAATTAAAAGCTATATATAAAGTATAAACTGTTTGGTTGTCTAATTAATCACGTTGTAAATCGGTTTCGCCTTTCAAACACTAGAACCTGATTATATGCTACTTGAATATGCAATGATCAGATCATCTCTTTTAAAATGTAACGTTGGACATTTGATGGTTAACTGTTGCATATGTTTTTTTAGTTATTTTGTTGACGGTGAAGCGTAAGGTAAATGCTATAAAAAGGACGAAGTTATTAGCTGACCATCTTTCATCTACTAGAAGAATAGTGTTTACATTTTTGAATGAGTATTTGAAAAATGGTTTCCAACAGGTATATTGTATGAACTGTCTACCGTGTCCGGCAAGCACACATTCTAAGCATCATCCATTTGAGGCCGGATATAAGGATGTCCGAAATCTTTAACTATAGTTTATTTTTGGGATGTGTCCTCAAAGGCGCATTTTACTTGACTCACTGGTGCAGCAACTGTTATGCTCCTAGGGACTACCTTTTCGAGTTACTCTTTCGCGTAAGACACCGTAAGCTGGTTAAAAATATCCTAATATGTCACGGTGATGATTTATAAAGGTTAATAATAACTTTGGCTGTTTGTAGCAGGTGCATGATCTCAACCTCTTTACCTTAAGGATGCGCCTACTCTCTTTTGCAATTCTTTAGATTTATTCGATCTATATAGTAAATGAGGCAATGCCAAATATATTTCAACTTCGCGCTCTCAAATTATGTGGTCCACCGTTAGTATGGTACAAACGTATATAGAAAATTTCATTGTTGTTAGAATTTTCTTTTATAGTTCGAGTACTGGAATTTAGTATAGATATATAGACAATTTGAACCCTTTAATAATGAAGTAAAATTTGGTTAATTTTATATGTTACTGATAACTGTCAAAGTTAGTTATAAGTTTTATTTTACTAGCTATGCTTAACGGACTACTGTTTGAAACTTAGAAGATTGGGTAACAGGTCAATATATGTGATTTTTGTATATGTTGGGTTGTGTTGGCATGAAATTTCGTTTGTCAAATAATGAAATAATATGAAATTATGAGTTGGTTTGATAATGAGATATAAGGGTTCAATATAGAAGAAAGATGGATTAATCGAGAGATTGAATATTGTTATAAAATATACTATTGGTAACACAAGTCGAATCACCCCATGCTTTATTGTATAGCTTAAAATTGTTGCGAGCTCCGTCTTAAGCCAACTCTTACTATTTTACATCTTCATATTCGCATGAAAATAACATGTCTACATGCTTCTTTGGGACCATACTATTTCGGCAGAAAACTGCCTGTAAAAGTCTCTAGGCGTATTGGAGTTCCAAAATGAGTAACATCTACAACGATTGTCTTTCGACTGTTCATGACGTTCAACCCATTCATGATTTTATCAAGCCTTTTGTAACACAGAGCGACTATGATCAAGTCTTTTGTTATGCTCTGCAAATATAATCACATATACAATGTGACAAATTGTTTTATACAAACGCAAGATGCTTTATTGTTTACTGTAGTATGCAATATTTTGTAAATTTACGTCCTTAAAACATCTGTTTTTTATCAGTCAACTCCGTCTAACATTGATTAACGTAAAACCCCGCGCTCCGCAGCGTGAGCGCGGGTTAAAAACCTTGTTTTGATCAAGATGGAGTATCCCTGTAAATGGGCGTGATATATATCAAGATGTAAAGATTAGGAGTTATGTTACATATATATTACTAGGGGTATAATTGGAATCTAATAAAGTAAAACTATTTTTAATAATTTTATAATAAAATGGATATATATATGATCAGTTAAATATTTAAATTAAGTATATATAACAATATAACTTTTAGTTGAGTAAATATGTCATTTGATAGTTTATATTTGATATATATGATTAACCCTTTAGACTATAATTTTCTAACTTTTAATTATATTGTTTTTTAATTTTAGTGAATTATGAATGTAATGTTTTATTATTTAATGAAAATTAAATTTTAGAGTTTTTGAAAAAAATATAAATAAAAAGGTGTTGAAGAACATTGTCTTATTATTAAGTTGGTTGTGAAGTTAGTTGTAAAGAAAAAAAAACTGAGTTAATGCTGATGTGTCTATGATAATTGCAGTCATATGCTTCCTTATTACGCTCGGTCAAAAAGTTATTTAGAAAGGGGAAGAACAAGACCATCTCAATGCAAAAATGACTCACTTTTTTTTGAGCAAAAATGACTCACTTGGTAACCGATTAACTTAGATATAATTTTGCAATGTTTTAAAACCCGGTTCGACCCAGTCGGTTTAACCGATTGAATCATTTCCGATCGAAAAAACGGGTCAAATTAAACCCGGGATTCATATTTTTTCCAAACCCGTTTTTAGACCCGCCGGGTTGAGTGACCCGAGGTCAACCGGTTATCGAGGCCGATCGGGTTTGATTTTTTTCGTGTTTTTTAGCAAATAATAGCCAGTAATTTATAAATATTTTGTCGACGAATTTTATTTTTAAATGTTATATTTTGTTAAGTAGAATATTTTTTAGCCTCAATATATAATAAGTTTAATGATTTTATATAATACATACTATTTTTGTACATTGCAATTTTTTATTTTTTACTTGTGAAGATCGGATGACTCGGTAGTCAAACCGGTGAACCGTAACCCATGACTCGACGGGCGTTAAATACTTGGTATTCAAAACATTGCAATTTTTGTCTTTCACCAACGTGCTTGTAACTTAGTGGCAAGGTTATAAATAGCGTGAGGCGTGGCGTGGCGGCATGATTAAGCCTCACGTCTTAGCGGCTACGTCCCCCCCGTAGCCTTTGCGTTTTTAAGGCGTGGCTTAAGGCGATCCAAAATATGAAAATATTTATATATTTATATCATATTTTATATATATTGAGTTTACATAAAGCGTTGTACATATGAATAAAGTTAAGAAACTATCCTTACATGTAATATTCTTCATTTTGAAAAAATTTTTATCGGAGTTGAATCTAAAAGGCTCGCCACGCCTCACGCCTTAGCGCGCCTTATCGCGCCTTTTCACGCCTCATCTCACACCACGCCGAGTCGACGCCTTGGTTTATTTTGTAACGTGAAGGCCACGCCCTCATCTCCTTAGCGACGCAAAAGCGCGCCTTTTAGAACACCGCTTAGTGGTATTAAATAAAGTATTAAGTGGCTTTCTAACCAAGTATCATTTGCACCATGACTTAAACAATAATAAAAATTTACAATTTAAGATCCAAGGGTCATTTGCACCACCAAGTTTAACACAAGGTATTCCCTATACTCGTGACTAGTACAATCATTAAGAGTAAACAGTATGGTGGCATGAAGCACTCGTTGTTTTGACGTGGCATCTCGTCAGTCCTTCGCCATTACCTCGAGCCCACTCATCACTCTTAGCCATTTGATTTTTCCGACCGTGAAAGTGAGCACAAAAGCTATAAACTTTTGAATATAACCTTTGTTAACCATTTAATATGTAACAGATATTTTTTTTTGGTAAAGGGGATTACCCCGATAAAATATATTAAACACACAATAGAAAAGTACAATGGAATGCGGTTGAAGTACCACATTAACCTCAAGCAAAGCTTGAACACCCACTAGAGCGCATGTGACATGCTACAGAACGCAAACTAACCAACTACACTAACAATCACCCTAATAGGAAGAAACCAATTTAAAGAACAAGAATCGCCACAACCAACCCAAAACTGCATACTAGGATAATAAGACATCATTTGAGACTGCCTCCTTAAAAAACCTTCCCAAGAAAAACCCAGTGGGAAAAACCTTGGAGAAGGAAAAAAGAGTACAGCTCTCGCCTGGCACTCCACTCTCAGCACATAACCAAAGTCATAGACACTACCACGAGCCATAGGATCACTAGACAACCACCACTTCATCCAACAAGCATAAGAATCAGAAGCCATCAATGAGTAGATCGGATTAGGGACCTAGGCAGCTTCCAAAGATGCAAGAAAAACTCTACGTTCTTCGTCTTCTTAAACTTACACGAGAGGAGCTTGAGACGAACGGTAGACTTTATAACTTCAATAAGTTGGTCTTCAGATCTCTTCTGGTTCTTAAAAAGCCTATTGTTCCGTTCTTGCCATATAAAGTAACAAGAAGCAGCAAACACAAGCTTAACAATAATACTTCTAGCAGATCTTTTCCGAGCCCCGGGAGAAAGCAAGTTCACAATCATATCCAAGGAAGAAGGCATATTAGGAACGCCAGTAAACGACTGTACTTGATGCCAAACCTGCAAAGAGAAAATACATTCAAAGAAAAGGTGGTCATGAGAATCAGGTTGACGCTCGCATAAGGGGCACTGAAGCAGGTTTAAGTTAGTATTGCTACTAACATCCCATTGCCTCAGTTTATCTTGAGTCTTCAGCTTCCGTTGAATCACCAGCCAAAGATGAATATAATGCCGAGGAATATTATGAGAGAACCACACCAAATTATACCAATCAATCTTGGCCCCTCTAGACCGAATACAATCCCAAACAGTAGCCACCGAGAAACCAGAATCCATATCATTTCGGGTTTTCCAAACAATCTGATCCAAAGAATTAGGAACAAGAGAACAAAGAATTAGGAACAAGATGTAACAAATATTTTTTGAAAAAAAAAATTATTATCTTTTTACTAAATTATACCTACTTTTCACTATAAATAACACTTCATTTTAACATTTCAACACACACTTCTCTATCAAAAACATCATTTACTTTCAATATCTCAACACACACAAAAAAATGTCTCAAGCTCCAGACGAAGGTTATTTTACCACTCTTCTCAACAGTAACCCACAACAATACTCGTCTTCTCCGAACCAATCGAATCCGTCTACCCCTTCGTCACAAAACTCAAATTCTTCCTCGCAACCGTATCCTCCGTATGGAACGCAAATGACACCCGATCAAGCTTATCAACAACAACTTGCGTATCATCAACACCGACAACAATTCGGCTTTCAAAATTTCTCAAATCCAAGAAATACTCCACCGCAATATTTTTCATCACAATCATCACAACTGCATTATTTTCCATCACAATCATCACAACCACAATTCTTTGACTCACAATCGTCACGACGACAATTCAAAGTACCACAAGCCTAAGAACCCCGTGATGCAAGGCGTAAAGGAAAAAGAGTGTCAAAAAAGCAACCCATTGTGGATTTGGATGAGGACGATGATGATGACGTGGAAGAAAAGCGAGCGAATACCCGTTGGACACACGACGAAGAAATCTTGCTAACTGAGAGTTGGGTCGAACACTCCCAGATCGCCAATATCGGAAATAACCAAACCGAAGACGTGTTTTGGAACCAAATTATGCAAGATTTCAACACGCGAACAAGAAGTGCTCCTTAGTACAAAAAATTTATGGATGACGGAAAATAGAACAGGATTAACAGTGATTGCCAAAAGTTCAACGCTATTTACAAACATTTAATACGTAAAAGCGGGGAAAATGAGGTTGATCATATCGAGAATGCAAATGACACTTATATGGAGCGATATGGTAACACAAAGTTTCAATATGTTCACTCGTGAAATATTTTGAAATCATACCCCAAATGGGATGCAGCAAAGCCGATTGATGAAGATAATCTCACCGAGCTATTTGGCCCTGATCCGAGAGCTCGTCCCGCCGGCAAACCTCGACTCGCAAAAAAAGCAAAATCGTTGGACACGTCGAGCGTCGGGGGAGCACTGGGGGGAGTCAATCGGAGTCTTTAACGAGGTTCTATCTCAGGATTATAGACGCAAATGTGAAGCTGCCGAAGCCGCGTACGAGGCGAAGAAAAGAAAGAACTAGGGTTGTTGGAGTGTAGAGAGTTGGAGTTTCTCATGATTGATCCCTCCTCGTTGCCGCCAGAGAAAGTCGTTTACATCTAAAGGAAACAAGATGAAATAATGAAAAAAATATCCAAACGCTTAATTTGTCATTCCGTGTCGTATATTTTTTATTTTTCGTATCGTTTTTTATTTTTCGTATTTTTTTTTATGTTTCGTATTGTAATTTAGTTTTAATGAAATGAATTTGGTTTGTGTGAAAAAATGGAAAAAAAAATTTGGTGGTACGGCCAAAATGAAGAGGTTGATGGAAGTTATGAATGAAGGGATATTTTTAAGTGGGAGTAAGAAAATGACGTAACACCCGATAAAGCTAAAATGAGGAGCTAAGGCATGTCACCATACCTTTTACTCTAAACTTTGGATCCTATGATTTGCATGCGAACAGAGTACTTGAAGACGAAACCTGCATGAAGGGTGGGGGGGGGTGGGGGGGGGGGGGGGGGGGGGGGTTGGGGTCTTAATTTGGGTCAATTCCAAAAACACCCATGTCCGTTTTGTTTAATTAATTGACCACGAGAACCATATAAATAAAATACAATATTGTCCTTTTATATTGGAATGATGTCCAAATTTGGAAGGACAAAGGGCCAACATTTTTCCATAAATACATCAAAGGTTATGATTTTGTGGTTGTATTTATATGTGATTAAATTGGAATTCATGGCTCAAATACCGGAGTAAATAAGAAATATAGTCCCATTATTCAAGTTGCTCCCGTGAACTCCTTTTGTATAAATCTTAACAAGCAAGATTACTCGCGCGTTGCTGCGGACGTTAATTTTTCGCGCGTTGTTGCGAGGCATTAATTTTTTTTTTTTTGTTCGGGTTTATTTTTTCGGTCTCATGTTTAATAGTTTGTATTTTTTTCTTATATTAAATGACAATCCCGCGTTACAGCGGGGCATTTTATTTTCTTATTGTATTTTGTGCGGGTTTATTTTTAATGATATATGGTATAATGCCCGATATAGGGTTTTCTTTTTTTTCAATACGTGGAATTTTTTTTTAGCTCATGCCGATAGAAAGTCGTAAATAGTTAAAAATGAGAGTACGTTCCGTAAATTCTTTTTTCTTAACTTTGGCCAAAGAAGAAGGGGGGAGCGATGAACAGTAACCACCGGGTCAGGTCGATGAACAGTAACCATGTGAAGTCTTTTTTCTTATCTATGAACAGTTGCACATCTCTAATGATATATATAGTAATGCTTCCAAATTTGGGATAAGCATTTCTTTGTTGCAAGTTTGACTCTCAAATGTCCAACATCCATATAACAAGCTATAACCAATCATATTATTAGTATTTAATATCGAAAAATAGAAGGATGTGTATGGTATGTAGTAGTTTGCTAAGGGCAATGCTCGGTAAAACTAAGGTTTTAGTTCGAAATGTGAAGGCTCCTTCGGTTTATCTACATATTGTGTATGTGAATATTTATGTAACGGATAGGAGAGAATGTTTTTAACCTTTAGGCTCCGTGTGGCAACGACATTATCGATTTTGAGCAAAAATGAGTACCACTTTATGTGAAAGAAAACCACCCAAGAGCAATACCAACTGTCTTAAATGGTTACCCTCAAAACCAAAAAGGTTATCTTATGTATGATCCAATCACAACCATAGTTCACACCAACAGGCATGTCACATTTGATGAAACTTTCTTCCCTTATGACACTTTAACTACTACCTCACAATCATCCATCACTAAACATCTTTTAGCTTCACAACAATCCTCACACCCACACAATCGTTACTTCATCCCACCACAACCACCCTCTACACCAAACTGGCCTATTTTTGTCACACCCCGACAATGGCAGAAAAGAAAAGAAACTCGGGGAATGCAACAATAATTGATCAAATCAATAACACAAGATACAATGTAAGAAAAAACTACAATGAATAAACTTCAAGTGTTACAATGACCATCAACCTCGAACCAACTGAGTGATGCTCCCTAAAATTCACAAATCATCTTAATCTTACAAATATCTCTACAAAAGCCCTTCACTATATGGGTCTAATTCCCAAACTTAAAACAAAATCTTCCAAATAACCTAAAACCAAATAGATAAAAAGCAAGCCTTCTCATGAAAATCTATCGGGATACTTCTTAGGCTGCTATCATAAATCCACCAACTCATATTCCTCTTTCACTATCACCAGGAAAATGATACTCGAAAATTTACAACAATAATGTTGGTGAGCTCGTAGGTTTGACCTTAAATCCAAAAAAGTTGTGCAACAACATTTCAAATAGTGGGGACAATAGTGCAATATGACAGTGAATATATATATGCAAACAATCCCTGACATAGCATCCCCGCTAGTCAATCACCATATGTCACTTATGTACCTAAATAGCCTACCAGTTGGAGCAATAAATTAGGGCACGACCATACACAAACTAAGGTAGGCGTACCCATCCGCTCTAATAACTACACAAATACTAGCTGGGCGTACCTATCCGATCCAAACAAACATGCAACACATAATATTCATATAGCAGTCATAAGCACATATCTTATCCCAAAAACAAAACCACATTTCGCACAGTTCAATTCAACCAGTTTCAAACACTTTGATAGTATCTTTTTTCCCCACGAAAAAAAAAAAAAACAGTAGGAAAAAATGGGGCTACGATGAACTCACCTCAGCAAGTCTTTAGCAACCAAATTTCTTTCAAGCACACAAGGCAAATGCAACGGCCTCCTCTTCCAGTTAATGTCCCATTTTAATCACTCATTTCCAAAACATACTTACGTTTGATGCATAGAGTCTAGACGCGTTGTACAATTACCCGTAATAATTTAGTGGTGTGATGGTTTGACGGACATATCCAAAATCTTATTAATCCCTTACTCAATAATACTTACTTATACTATTAAAGAAAATAGATAAGTAATATAAGTAAATATTTATAATTAATAATTAAAAATATATCTCATAAGTCCATTACGGTGACCTCAATAATAGAGCTTGGCGGTTTGTAGACTGTTGAAGTTGTTACCCGTAGATAATACTTCTTGTACAATTAAACCGTAATAATTTAGTTTGTGTAGATCGGTTGACGTCCATATCCGGGGAGAAGCTGAAGACATCATATTCAATCCCGATGTGCTCAACTATATGGCTAGTGCTGCTTACTTGTACATAAGATTCTTACGATAAATATGAGAATAGATAGTAATATAAGTAATATTTTTAATTAATAATTATAATATATCTCGATTTTATGATTCCAATTCGCGTGGTTGATCGCCTCAGTCATCGGTGGTGGAGTATATAAATAAATCATAACGGTGGGTGTAATTAACTATGGTGCCTTAGATGTATAGTAGGGAAGTGTGGGGAGGAATCGTTCTACTCCAAATAAAAACTGCATTAGTGCGAAGTTTACCTGTGGTGGATGAAAAAAATATTTTTGTGTACTGTTAAGTGAACTTTATTAAATAAAAAAATTATTAAATATATGCTTTATTATTTAAATCAAAAATCATGTTTTATACTTTGGTTAGGGTATTTAAAAGTTGTCTTAGTATAAAGCTTTTTACTGAAATGTCGACTAATGACGTTAAGCTCTCATTACAACGTGTTTCAAGGGTTTTTTTTAACATTTTATTCCAAACACGTTTTCAATTCGTTTCGACACTTTTTCCTGACAGAAATTCCAAAATCTGACATCTATTTACCGTGTTTACTAAAACCTTTTTCCCAAAATAGCGTTTTAAACCACGCCACTTCTCATAACTTAACATTTCACTTTCAAAAAGTCCCGTTCAAACTCTTACAATGACTAATATCGCTTATTGGCTTTATGGCCTCCCAATAAGGGCCCAATTATTAAAGATATTTATAAGTCCAAATGCGATCTAAGTCTAAAAATCAATTCATTTTATCTTACCTAAGCTTATACTAATATGTAAAAAATGAATCCGGACACAATAAGCCCTCCCATTTAGCCTAACGACTTAAATGGCTTATTGGGCGTGATCCATAAGCTTACAATTACATTTATTAAGCTTTAACCATATTGCTAATATGCTAAGTATCGCATTTGGTTACCACTTAAGCTATTAAAAATATCCACGACATTGGCCATACTACGAAAATAATCCCAAAAAAATCACTCCCTCGTGATTTTGAAGTGTGCGTGAGAATATAAGCTCATAAATAAGCCACGAAAAAAAGTCAACCAAATAGACGCGGTATACATATAAGTATTCAAAAAAGCTATTAGCAACATTGTTATTCAAACCATCACGTCACAATTTCAAAACTACAAAAACCACTTTTTTTCCTTCTTTATAATCGAACGGACAAACACCCCTTTTTTATATCGTTTTGTTTCTGAATTGTGGAAAATCAATTTTTAAACGATCAACTTCGATTCAACTAACATTTAGACATCAGTAGAAACCCAAAAAGACAACAAAATTTAAATTTGAAAAAAAACTTAAAGAAAATCTTAAAAATGTAGATTTACACGAATCGAACAACCCAAACGTTGATTAACATGAATAACCCAAGCACTCGTATTCGAACCCAGGACTTATTGTAGTATCACGTTTCTTCGATTAAAGTGTGGATAATGTTTGGTGTTTGTTTGTTGTGGTTGGCTTATTTCGGACGCATAGAGCACACACACTTATGTGCATGTAATATTTTTTTTGAAATGAAATGGAATGGATGGAAAGGTTCTAGTGGAAAGCATATAAGTGTACATTCTTAGGACATATTAGCTAAATTTAAGCCTCCTTGTCCTCTTAAGCTCCCATGACCGGCTATGGTATCTAAAGGGGTCTCGGGTCTTTCTTTTCGTGTCGGGATCATTTAAAAGCTCGTAAAACTCAACCGTAAAATTTACCCAAAGTTAATTAGCATTTTTACTCACCATAAAAATAATTTTCCAATAACCTAGAGTATTTACACGACATATTTTTCACTTTAAACCCTTCAAAACTTATTTGGACATTAACAGACGTGTTAGGACTCGTTTTTTGGCATTCTCTCAAAATTTACGGGTCAACCACCCGAAATGCAAATAACACAATAATAACCTTTAAAAAGGACTATTATTCACAATAAACCACAAATTACCACAATTCTTAACAAAATCACCACCGTCAACACGGTATAATATCTGAATAAACTGACAAAAGTTAAATAGTCAAAGGACTAAAATGAAATATTCAGAACACAAAAGGGGCAAAGGTTAAATTCTACCCCCTTAAAAGAATTTTGACTACGAAATTCTGCTACTATCAGCACTAAACAGATGTGGATACTTAAGCTTCATATGATCCTCACGTTCCCACGTGAATTCAGGACCACGTTTCAAATTCCACCAAACCTTGACGATGACAATTCTACTCCGTTTCAACTTCTTAAACGCTCTTTCCTAAATTTCCACACGCTCTTCCACAAAATTTAATTTAGCATCCACTTGGATCTCATCCAAAGGAACTTGTAGTGTTGGATTAGCCAAACACTTCTTAAGGTTCGACACGTGGAACGTGTCATGAACACCATTCAATTCCTTAGGCAAATCTAACCGGTAGGCCACAGGGCCTACTTTCTCAACAATCTCAAAAGGTCCAACAAATCTAGGTGCTAATTTCTCCTTCTTCCTAAAGCATACCACACCTTTCTAAGGCGACACTTTGAGCAAGACAAAATCACCCATACTAAACTCTGGAGGCTTCCTCCTCTTATCAGCATAACTTTTCTGACGACCACGCACAACCTTAAGTCTATCCTTAATATGTGAGATATTCTTGGTAATCTCTTGCATTAACTCAGGTCCTATCAACTGCCTTCTCTAACTTCAGCCCACAAAATTAGCGAATAACACTTTCTACTATACAACGCCTTAAACGGAGCACATCTCACACTAGAATGATAACTATTGTTATACGAAAACTCAACTAACGGAAGATGAACATCCCAACTTCCCCCAAAGTCCAGGACACACGCTCTAAGCATGTCTTCTAAATTCTGAATAGTACGCTCACTCTGACCATCAGTCTGAGGGTGATAAGCCATACTCATGTCTAAACGAGTTCCTAATGCTTCTTGCATTGACTCCCAAAACCTTGATGTGAAACGACTATCACTATCCGATATGATCGAGATCGGCACACCATGTCTAGCAACTATCTCATTCAAATACAATCTAGCCAATCTATCCATCTTATAATCCTCACGCATAGGTAGAAAATGAGCAGACTTAGTCAACCGGTCCACAATGACCTAGATTATGTCATGTCATACTTAAGTCTAGGTAATTAGTCACAAAATCCATAGAATTCCTCCTATTACATTTGGGATTTCTCATGGTTGTGGAGAAAGCCAGATGGCCTTTGATGCTCAGCCTTAACCTTTAAACAAGTCAAACACTTACTAACATACACATCTATGTCCTTTTTCATTTCATGCCACCAATACCTATCTCTCAAATTGTAATACATCTTATCAGCTCCTGGGTGTACAGAGTACTTTAACTTATGGGCTTCATTCATTATCAGGGTTCTTACATCACCCTTTAAAGGTACCCATATTCGATCCAGGTAGTACAAAGTCCCATCACTTCTCTGTTCTATCATCTCATCCAAACCTTTCTGCAATCCCACATACTCATCCACAGCCTCCTTCTGAGCCGCCAGTATCCTATCCTTGATACTCGACTGAAGGGTCATATTCATAGCTCTAACTCTCTTAGGCTTTACTCTTTCTCTTTTTTTACTTAGGAATTAGCCACACATTCGCCTTTACATGGATGGTAGCGAATTTAACGTCTAATCACAAACAATTATATCACAGCGACGCTGTCCGCATATAAAACTCTTTCTGGACTAAAGATATGGTGAAGACTCTATTAATGATCCTTATATATGACACTCTTTGTCCCATTACAAATAATGTCTCCAAATTTATGTGCAAACATGACTGCACCCAACTCTCAAATCATGGGTCGTATAAATGCTTTCACTGATTTTCAAGCCATAGAGGCGTAGGCTATCACCTTACCTATTTGCTTTAATACTCAACCTGTCCCTATCCTCGGAACGATATCACAATATACCACAAAGTCTTCCGGTCCATCGGGGAGAGCTAGAACAGGAGCATTACACAACTTATCCTTCAAGGTTTGAAATTCCAATTCCTATTCCTTACCCCAATCAAAAGTCTTACACTTCTGAGTCAAGATAGTAAGAGACTTAGCTATCTTAGAAAAGTTCTCAATGAACCTATGGTAATATCCAGCCAATCCTAAGAACCAACAAACTTCAGTCGGAGTTCTAGGGGATTTCCAATTTTTAACAGCTTCAATTTTGCTAGGGTCTACATGAATCCCGTTACCATTTATCACATGCCCAAGAAACTGCACTTCTCTTAGCCAGAATTCACACACAGAAAACCTAGCATACAGTTTCTCCTTCTTGAGCAGTTCCAAGACTAACCTTAAGTGTTCTACATGCTCCTCTCGAGTCTTAGAGTAGATTAAGATATCATCTATAAACACTATCACAAACTTATCAAGATAAGGCCTACAAACCCTATTCATCAGATCCATGAATACCGCTGGTGCATTAGTCAAACCAAAGGGTATTATTGTGAACTCGAAATGTCCATAACGAGTTCTAAATGCAGTCTTTAGAATGTCATCCTTATGAAATCTCAGCTGATGGTATCCAGACCTAAGATCTATCTTTGAGAAAAACTGCGACCCTTGCAGTTGGTCAAATAGATCATCAATCCTAGGAAGCGAACAACGATTCTTAACAGTCAACTTGTTTGATTCTCTATAGTCAATACACATCCTAAAAGAACCATCCTTCTTCTTTACAAACAATACCGGTGCTCCCCAAGGCGATGAGCTTGGTCGAATGAAACTTTTGTCTTGGAGTTCCTTGAGTTGCCCAAACAACTTCTCCAATTCAGAAGGTGCCAACCGATAGGGAGACTTTGCAATTGGTACAGCTCCAGGGATTAACTCAATCCGGAACTCAATTTCCCAGAGAGGTGGTAATCCCGATAAATCATCCGGAAACACCTCAGGAAAATCTCTAACCATAACAATCTCTTCTTGTTTCTTATCACTAGCCTTAACATGCATTAAAAGTCTCGCTTTCTCTTCCAGTCTCTCTCCTAATACTCTAAGCACCTTGCCATCCGGTAGTGGTATCCTCACTACTTTATCATGACAAATTATTTTAGCCTTATGATTAGACAACCAATCCATACCTATAATCACATCAAAACTCCTGTGCCCAAAAGGTATCAAATCGATGTCAAAGACATGACCCTTGATTTCTAGTTTGCAACCCTCAATAACCTTATCAATCTCTACTAGCTGCCCGCTAGCTATCTCAATCTCATATCTAAAACCTAATTCGCTGGGCTCTATGTCTGACAGAGGTATAAAAGTAGTGGAAACAAAACTATAGTCGGCACCAGAGTCAAATATGGTAGTGGCAAAATGATTGTTCAAAGTAAACGTACTCGTCATAATGTTCGGATCTTGACAAGCTTCCTCTGCTCCCAACATGAATGCCCTACCCCTAGCTTGGCTCCCTTGGTTTCCACGACCCTGACCCCCGTTATTAGCAACAACTTGGTTTGGACGATTTTCTTCCGGTCCTTGTGCCCTATTCAATCTAGGACAAGCTGTCCTGATATGGTCGGTACTACCACACTCATAACATGCCCTAACAGTTTGGTTTCTAGCATTGACAGGATTCATATTCCTTGACACGCCTCTACAATCCTTTGCCAAATGACCTGGGCGATTATAGTTGAAACATGTGCGAAAAGGCCCTCCGGGTGCATGGTAGGAGTTGCAGGTGGTACACTTGGGCCAAGTACCCGTATTCTCCCTTCCTACAGGGTTTGCGGTAGTAGCAAAAGCATTTCCAGTCCTAGTACTCTTATTATCATCCCTACCATTCTTATCCTTGCTAGGTTCCCTCATATTTCCTCTCTTCTCAACCTTCTTAATTAATCCATTCCTAACAACCTCATCGGTCAGTGCACCAAAAATCTGTACAGCCTTCTGTATAGTCTTTGGCTCTATTGCTGCCACCATCATACGGATCTGTAGAGCAAGGCCATACACATACCTCTCAATCATCATACTTTCTATAGTTACCAAATGTGGAACTAACCTAGCCAACTTATGAAACCTATCAGTATACGCAACATGGCCAGCCCTGACCATGACGTGATTCCACAACTCAGTTTCTAACTCTTGCATTTCATGACTAGGACAAAACTCTTCTATCATCATAAACTTAAAGTCATTCCATGACATACTAACA
>BQNB010065844.1:0-31440 GCA_026074375.1 Tanacetum coccineum | reverse complement strand
GAAAGAGGGTACTGAAGATGCAGTTAGTACTGAAGATGTAGTTAGTATTGACAAAGAAAAAGTTATTACTGACAGATCAAAAGTTAGTACTGACAGATCAAAAGATAGTACCGATAAGGAGGAAGAAGGTACCGACATAAGAGATAGTACCGATAAGGAGAAAGAGGGTACCGACAAGGAGAAAGAAGGTATCGACAAGGACAAAGATAGTATCGTTAGCCTAGATGAAGGTACTGATGATCGAACTGAAGCAAGAAGTGATACTCCAACCACTCTAACAACTACTCCTACAATGTTTGGAGATGATGAAACTATTGCTCAGGTTCTTCTCAACATGAGCCAAGCCAAAGCAGTTTCAAGAGAAAAGGAGAAAGGAGTTGAGCTTAAGGATGTTGAAGAGACTGAGAGACCTAGGCATACTTTAACTAGATCACTATTGACTTTAAAGCCTTTTCTAAAGATTGATCCAAAAGATAAAGGGAAAAAGAAAATTGAAGAGGAAGATGAGTCTGATACTAAATATGAGGATATTCCTGAAGCTAAAAAGAAGTTTAAGCAACTTGCTAGGGATGAAGAGATGGCTAGAAATTTGCAAGAGGATTGGGAAACAGAAGAAGAAAGAAAAAGATTAGCTGAGGAAGAAGCTACAAAGACTGCTCTTTCAGATGAATATGACTTCATTCAAGCAAGAATTAAAGCTGATAGACTTCTTGCTCTAAGACTTCAAGATGAAGAGAGAGAGCAGTTCACTGTAGAAGAAAGAGCAAAGTTCCTTCATGATACAATTGCAGCTCAAAGAAGATTTCTTGCAGAACAAAGAGCTATTGCAATAAAAAATAAACCTCCTACAAGAACTCAGTTAAGGAATCAGATGATGACTTATTTAAATCATGTTGGAAATAAGGAACACTCAGACCTGAAGAGCAAGACTTTTGAAGAAATACAAGCTTTGTATGAGAAAGTGAAGAGGTTTGATGAAAGTTTCACTGCTGTTGGTTCCACTAAGGATGAGAGAAGGATTAAGGAGATGAATGAAGGAGTAAAAGACACTGATCAGAAGAGATTAAAGGAGGAAGACAACATCAAAGGTAACCGCTAGGTAAAGTGACATAGCGGGGTACAAGAAGAGAAAAGGGGGTCATAATAAAATGAATTACAAGGAAAAAGCTAAGAAAACAGTCAGATGTTGACAATGATTATGAACATAGAAATACCTAAGGATTGTTACATTTGAAGGTACCATAGATAGTGAGATAATGGAGAAGAAATCATTTATTGCTAGGTTGAACAAGGTATCATCACCAGATGGGGACTATCTTGTTATATACAGAGCTAATGTGAACTTCAAGCAATCAACATATCGTCATAGATGAACTTTCATATATTTGATAGGCAAGATTTGTATCACTTATATAACTTGATGCTGGAGCAGTACTCAGAAACTACACTAGAAGGGATTGAGTTGATTCTTTGGGGAGATTTGAAGATAATGATAGAATCCTCAACTGAAGAAAATGATTAAAGTGATTTCTAGAGTAATCAACGTATTAGAGATTGTACACTTGGAGATTGTATGAAGCTTGTGGAGTTTTTCATACTATAATATGCAGATGGGGACAGTCATCAAATTTTAGTTTGAAAGAAGATATCCATTTTCCAAGGAGTTATTGCAAAGAATGCTTGATCTGGGATTAGAAGTTGAAAGAGAAAGTACGGTTGCCCTTGATTTAATAAGATTCATTAAGAAACATATTGATGAAGAGTGATGCTGTGAATGACTAGAGAAGGGTTAGTGTTTTGGCTAACCACCGACACAACAAAAGGACTCAGTTTACCATGCTATAACAGGCATAAGAACAGGCTAGTCCACAAGCAAACGGCTTATGGTAAAGACTTCTCAAATCCGTTTATGGTTGACAATTTACCAAAAATTGAAGGGTTTCAACCTCACCTTGCTTCATGTAAAGAGTTTAGCTAGTCCAAAGATCAAACACTTCTTGGTAAAGACTACTCAAATAGTGGATAGCATGATATTTTGCTAAAAACTATATGGTAAATCAAGCACCATGTAATGAAACAAATGAAGCATTGGCTAGTCCAAAAGCAAACGGTATTTGGTAAAGACAAATCAATTCCGTTGATGGTTGACAGTTTACCAAAAACTGTATGGTAATTAACTCACCATATTTTTGAAATAAAGAGTTAACTATCCCAGAGCAAACGGCTACTGGTAAAGGAACATCAAATCCGTTATGGCTGGTAGTTGCCAAAAGACTACAAAGCCACTTATTTGGATTGTGCTGAAAAGATATTTCAGTGTTGCTAAAAAGACAAAGTTGCTGATAAAGATGGAAAGATTATTAAAGATCAAGATCAAGATGTGTTAAAGTGTTTGGATACATCCTCCAAGAACTTAAGAAGATTAACTTGAAGAAACATGAAGTTAAAAGAGTTCAACAATCATGTTTAGGGGAGGATTGTTGGGAATTATTCATTCCTGACTTAGTACCGTTAGTGATAATACTTAGTACCGATAGTTATAGTTAGTACTGACAGTACAAAGTGTTAAGTACTGATCAGATAGTTAGTACCGTTAGTAGAAAATAGTTAGTACCTGGGGGAGTTTAATATTAAAAAAAAGATATGTATGAATATTAATAGGAAAGAGATATGTATTATTGTTTATGCATTTGTAAGCCTGTTAGGGTTTATCCTTGGTCTATAAAAGGAACCCTCATGGCATAGTTAGAGATATCAGTTCAATATACATCTCATACAATCATATCTCATAGTTTATTAATCTGTATACTTTAGCAGAATTAATAGAAATCAAATTAGTTTTTTCTTGTTCTCTTAATACTATTGTGTAGATTCCGCATATACAATTTTGTAATCCCATGAGTTAATGTTTCAAAATAGTCAAATCTGTATAAATACAAGTAGGCTATCACCCTTAGCAGGCTTCAAAGATCTGTTCAGTTTGGGACTTTTACAAATTTGATATGCAGTTCTATAGAAGATGATCCTATTCTATTTTAGACAAATCTAATGCAAATTAAGATTATCCACTAAGAACTAGAAGAAGTATAAGGCTAACTAATGCAAAAGACTAACAAATAGAGCTATGAACACTTAACTCATGAAAACTGGATTCACCCTATTCTGACTTATGAAACTAGCTTAATCAAACTTAAATGAGAGTTTTAAAGCAAACACAAAAGACCTAAAGGCCAGAAACAACACTAACTTGTGGTTAGTGCTGCTGACCCAAACACCCCTTTAAAGTTTATAAAATCCAATTTTAAGTCTATGAAAATCAGTTTAAATTGACCAAATCTTATTAACACAAAGATAACAAACAGCTAAACTACTACAAAAACAAGTATACTGAACAAATAAGCCATAAAACTATAAGCTACTATCAATGCTACTTATTTTGATTTGTTTAGAGATTTAATAAGACAAAACATAAAAATCTATGATCAACACACTAACTTAAAAAACAGATAAACAAACAGAATCA
The DNA here is from genome assembly GCA_026074375.1 of Tanacetum coccineum. Classification (NCBI taxonomy): domain Eukaryota; kingdom Viridiplantae; phylum Streptophyta; class Magnoliopsida; order Asterales; family Asteraceae; genus Tanacetum; species Tanacetum coccineum. The sequence continues at coordinate 27,917 of BQNB010065844.1, read as the reverse complement.
ACAAGCATAAAAATATAACAATAAGCACAAAAAGAAGCAAAGATGAAAGCAGATTAAGCAGATTTCAAACTAGAAATATTAGACCATAAAAAAAAAAAAAGAAATGGAAATAGGGAACTTACAGTTGCCCTAGCTAAACAAAGGCTTAGAATTGCTCAAAGACTTGTCTACAGCTCCTACTTATTACAAGGATAAGCAATTAAGGGTCCCATAAGCTCTACCAGAATAAGCTTATCCATCCATAAGCATAAAATCCATTCAGTAAGGGTGTTAAAAACTGATATTTACATGTTTAACTAGAAGTAGATGCATATTATGAGCTGATAAAGTGCTAGAATCACATATCCCAATTATGCTTAAAATAACCCAATTAAACCCAAAACAGACTAAAAATGGCAAAAATATGCTTGTATTTGTGTTTTGTGTGTGCAGGTATGGATAAGTCAAAAATCACAAGAAAACAGTCAAAATCGAGCAAGCACGGACACGAGAATCAGAAGAGTACAAAAGCCGAAAGCAAAGCCAGGAAAGTCAAGCCTCAGTCAAATCCAGTCAATCTATGGTCAATAAAAGTCAACAAAGCCCATCTTCCTTTTATAACATCCACAAGGGCCAATCTTGCATTTTTCGAAAGTTATTTATAACTAGAAAATAAGAAAAGAAAGACAAGGGCCAAAAGTGTAAAATCCCAAAAATCCAACAGTTTTAACTGTCAAAATTGGGCGCCAAATCCTTTTACTATTCACCCGTCTTCCCCGTTTCACCATCCAGGGTAAATCAAAGGGGTTTTCCAAATTAAAGGGTGCTTAGGTCAATTCATGAGCTCTCTAACACAAATGAAGGGACAAATCAGTCTTTATCAAAGGATTACTTAACCTCTCCCAATCAAAGGCCACGTCAACAATGGTGAAAGCACAAATTTATGTGGGTTTTTGTGCTAAAACACTCACAAAAGAAGCACAAACGTCACATCAAGGGAATGACACGCTGGCAATCCTCAGGTGTCCTCAATTCAATCCAACGGCCACAATTGATGCTCAAATGATTGAAGAAATGATTGGCCAAGATTGAAAGATTGGAGAGCAGGGCTAGAGATCCTAGAAGCTTCTTTCAGCGCCTATAAAAAGGCCTCTCCTCTCACACACACGATATCTAGGTTTTTAGTAATTTTTAGTTTAGCTTAATTTCGTATTTATTTTTTTACTTAAATGATTTGTATTTCCTTTTCAAGTAATGTAATCAGTTTCTTTAATTAATGAAATACATTTTTTTTCCTAATCCCTCAAAGTTTTCTGTTTCATAAGCTCACTTAATAGCTAAGGTTGTCTCAAAGCTAAAAAGCTCATTTATAGCTCTTTCATCTATTAAGCCGAAATAGAGCTTATTGAATTCAGAATTAATCTTACCTAAACCTTAAATCAGTTTAATCTTACATGGATCTTATTGGATTAGAGCTTTTAGGAAGGGGATCTTAAATGGAAGAGAATCCCAATGCTTTACACTAGCATTAACTAAATAAGCTAGGGGATCTAGTAGCGGCTTTATTGGTCCTCTATGTCTTAGCTAGAGGAGTTTGTAAGTTTCTCTTTCATTTACCTTTAAATTCTAGCTTTAAATAAATAATATCATTGCTTGCTATGTTTAGATCTGCTTATTTGTTTATTCTCTTTGCTTATTAGTGTTTATTTGAGTTTTATCTAGCTAAATCTTCATAGTTGTTTATCTGTTTTCAATTTTCTTAGTTTAAATCATAGATTTTCATATTATTGTCTTAAAAAACCTCCAAAATCCAAAAATATTAGTTTAATTAGTTAAGATCTTAGAATTTTACTTATTCAGTTGTTTAATCATGATTGCTAAGTTTGTTTTAAGCTAGTTTTTATCGGATCTGAGAATTTGTTCATTAGATTTCTCTTAAAAAGTTTTTCTTAAATCTGTCATAGTCAAAAGGGGTGTTTGGTATAAGTCAACTCTTGAATTGCACTACCAGTACTAACAGAAGTTAGTACTGCTGATACTTACACTACCAGTACTAACTAAAAAGTTAGTACTGCCTTCACAAGTTAGTACTGTTAGCTTAAATTTTAGCTTGCCAAAATCAGTAGGATTAAGTTTAGTTATAGCTTATTATAAATTTAATCTTAGTTTTTATTTTCTAGCTTATTTCATCACTTTCATCGAGTTATCCAAAAGTCAAATTGCATCACATTTCTTTTCACTTAAAGAACTGTTGAATTTTTATCAAACTAGTAGTACTAACCTCAGTTAGTACTCCTGTGTTCTTAGCTTAATTTGGATAGATAATTTTAAAGTTTAGCTTACCAAATTCATAGGAGTTAAGTTTTAATATAGCTTAATTTAGTTTAGTCTTTAATTTTGTTTCCTAGCTTATGTCTTAGCTTATTTTAGCTGTCACAAGTCATAAAAAACCATAAAATTTCCAAAAACAGTACTTAGAAACTTTATGATTTAAATTTGTTAATTCAAGCTTTTAATCTAGGTTTTATAGCTTATTAAGATTGATAATAAGTAGATTAATAAGTTCTTAAAGATTTAAAGTCTAGTTTAGTTTATTAAGTTTTCTAGTCTATTTGGAGTTTGTGATTCTTTGCTTATTTCCTGAGTTGCTTTTCAAGCCTTAATTACATTAGTTTATTTTAAAAGTACTTCTAAGCTTATTTTCTTTACATTATTAGATTAAGCCACATCATCAGCTTTCTATATCACTTTAACCTTTTTAGAATTGAGCTTAATTTAGAGCATTTATATCTGTTTTTTGGTAAAAAACATAGCCCAAGACCTTATTTTCTGTAGCACTATGAGGAAGCTCTTTTAGAGCTTATATTGAGTTTCAGACTATGTGCTTTGTTAAAGTTGTTCCCCCTAGCTTCCTTTACAACTTTGCTCGTTTAAGTTTTTAGTGTTAAGCACTTTTAGAATTTAAGCTTATATTTGGACTTAGTTTGTTGTCGGGGTTAGTCCTCAGGGACCATTCCTGTAATCTTATCCTGTTTTAGTTTTTCCAGTTAACACTTGCCCGTTAAATGTAAATTAGCCCGTTAGTCCCTCAAGTCATTTCACAGTTAAGTCCCAAAGGTTAGTTTTTAATTAGTTTTTATTAGTTTTAAATTATAGATAGGTTAGGTTTAAATTAGTTTAATTAAACTTTTAATAAAAGACAAAAATTAGGGCTTTTTATCTTAATATATATCGGCACACTTCTTCTTTAGTGAAATTTAGTATACATATAAGGGTAAGAATTTTATTCCATTTGCTCAAAGTTGCGTTTTCCATAATCATTTAATTGTTTATTTTAAATCTTTCCAAATCAAATATCTTTGCTAAATTCAAATCAGGATCCGAACTTAAAACGTAGTTTCAATTTCACTAGTCGTTGGGGAAAAGAACCGGTGTCAGTAATTTAACCCGGTTTAAACATACGTATATTATAATAAATTATATGAATATTTTTGTAAGTCTTAACACTTTACCTTGGTTAAAGTGTAAATAGTGGAATTTTACCTAAGGTAGTATTTTTATTATATATTGTATAGGTACGTAAAACACACGAATCAGTTTTTAGCGCCGCTGCCGGTAATTAGTGTTACGATTCCTACGTTTTGTGTTTGTTGATTTGGTTTGAAGATCCTTTCGTCCTCGAAAGTTTCATTCTTGTTTTAAAATTCAAAAGTAAAAAAAAATTATAAAATATAAAAAGTAAAAAATATTTTCCTTTTCTTTTTAGTATAAGTAAAAGATAAAAAAAAATCAAAAATATAAAAAAATCTTCCTTTTTAATTTAGAAATAAAAATCACCAATTGGTAAAAATACCAAAATATAACATTCTCAACGGAGGTGTTATCATTTCAATTTCCGGTGAACTTGTTGGTTCCCAAATCGAACTAAAGATTTAACACTTGCCATTTGTGTCTCTACCAAGTACGGCTCACCTTGAAAAGCAATTTTCAAGAGCTACCGTGAAGTAGTTGATTATTTGGTTTAAGTCTCTTTCGTGTAACCGTTAAAATTCATTCTAAAAAAAAAATTAGTGTAAAGTTTTTGCTTTTTGATTTTTAGTTTTTCTTTTTTATGCGCACTCGTTCGCAATCTCGTAGACGTCGTCAACAACAAACTCTTCCGGTTGTTGAAAATTTTGATTTAGAAGAACCAATTGTTGAACAAAACGTTGTTCCAATGGCCGACAATCGAACGATGGCCCAAATGTTACAAGCACCCATCGAGGGATATGAAGATGCTATAGTTGTTCCACCGATCAATGCTAATAATTTTGAGCTTAAGCAACCGTTAATCAATCTTGTGCAAAGTAACAAATTTACGGGTAGACAAGATCCCCACAATCACCTTCGATTTTTTAACAAGGTCACTTCAACGTTTAGACATCTAGAAGTTCCGAACATATTCGGTTTAAGCTTTGCTTTTCCCTTTTCTCTAGACGGTGAAGCCCGAGATTGGTTAGACAAGGAACCTCCTAGATCAATTCTCACATGGGACGACCTTGTTTCAAAATTCATAAACCAATTCTTCCCCACCATCAAAAAACAACTTACCTCCGAAACAAAATCACCAATTTTTTTCAAGAACCACGGAATCCTTTAAAAGAAGCGATGGGAACGTATAATTTTAAGGACTCCTCGTCAATGTCCTCAGCCATGGCTCTCCGGAACTACACCAACTCGATACTTTTAACAATATCTTTGAATTCAAACGATCAAGAGCCTTAGAATCCGCTGCGGTGGGAATTTCTTAGACAAATGCCTCAAGAAGGTTAGCGATTATAGAAAGCAAGTCAAAAGTCGTTACTACAAGAAGTCGTGCTAAAAGATTCAAGAGTGAGTACGAAGCCTCTTTCTAATTCCTTCACCTTCTATAATTCCTTTCGTGATATGCAACAAAAGCCCTATTTCTCTCGAGGATAAGATACTATCAAGGATGAACAAGATGAGAATGAAATGAAGCTTTAGTTGTTAATACTCAGCACCCGTCAAAGCAGTTTGAGGAAGTATTGTTACTGTGGATCAAATCACCATTTTTAACCCTTTTTTCCATTAACTCAAGGTGGAAATAATTTCTCCCGAATTTTCATGACAACATCTAACAATTTCCAACAAACTGCACAGTTGGTAATTTTCTCCCAAAGAACCTACCTCCAATTTGGCAAGTCAAATGAAACCACCGGGTTTCAATCAACCGAATGTCCAACACAACCAAAACCGTTATCAAGGAACTCTAAACTATTCAACCAAAACCGTGGAGGAAATTTTAATCAAACCGACAAAATCAAGTTTATCAATCTCCACCATAACCAACCCCCAAGCCAATCAACCACAAATCAAACAAGTTTTACCTAACCAACCCCAACAAATAGTGTTTTAAAAAGGATTTTGAAAAGCTACGTCACAGCAATGATGCGATTATTTAAAGAATGGTGTCAAAATCAAAATCAAGGTTTGCAAAATCAAATGCAAATGTTAAACAAGTTTGTTAACAGCCTTTTGCACCAAGTTTGATGGATTATAAGGCAATACCAACCAAGCTTCAGTTCCAGTTCTTTAACCGAGCAATACCATTCCCAAACCCTAGGACGAAGGCCAAGGCAATTACTACACTCTAGTGGTGCCTCATACGATGGACCTCCGATTCCACCACCGGTGGTGGAAAAGGAAATTGAGGTGACAAAGGATACGGAGCTACCGAGCGCCGAAGACATCCAACCTCCTCCATTAGTCCATGAACATACCAAAGACAAAGAACCAATCAAAGAACCTTCTTTCGTTGCCAACAAAGCCAAACCTAATTTGCCTTACCCTTCAAGACTTGCAAAAGAGAAAATTCGTGAAAAGGATGATATCCTAGCTTCAAAGTTTATGGAAATCTTCCGTAATCTTCACTTTGAGCTAAGTTTCGCGGATGCTCTCATTCATATGCCAAAGTTTGCTCCGATGTTCAAAAAGATGCTTAATAACAAAGACAAGTTGATCGAATTGACCAAAACGCCGTTGAATGAAAATTGTAGTGCGGTTGTCCTAAAAAAGCTTCCAGAAAAGCTAGGTGACCCCGGTCGATTTCTCATTCCATGTGATTTTTCAGAGTTCGATAGTTACTTAGCCCTTGCCGATTTAGGTGCTAGTATCAATCTCATGCCTTTATCCATTTGGAAAAAGCTTCAACTCTCAGGCCTTACCGAAACAAAAATGGTTTTAGAATTAGCCGACCGTACAATTTCCAAACCAACCGGTGTAGCAGAAAATGTTTTTGAAAAAGTATGACAATTTACTTTCCCGTCGACTTTGTTGTTCTTGATTTTATAGCCGATCCTCGAGTACCGTTGATACTCGGGCGACCCTTTCTTAGGACGGCTCATGCTTTAATCGATGTTTACGAAGGAGAGATTACTCTTAGGAATGATGATCAATCGTTAACCCTTAAATGTGGTGATGCACCTTCCATTTCATACAACAATCTCGAATCATTGAAGAAGGTTGATCTAATCGATGCTACTTGTGAAGAGTACTCACAAGAAGTACTTGGATTTTCCGATTCCGTTGCTTACAACAATCCTTCTCCGTACTACGATCCGATTGTTTCCACTTCATCTCCGACACTTACTCCTTTTGATGAAAGCGATTTTCTACTCTTTGAAGAAGCCGATGCTTTTATAGCAATCGATGATGAACCAGTTTCGCCAGTTTGCAATACTACGTACTATGATCCCGAGGGTGACATTCTCATTCTCGAAGCACTTCTCAACAGTGATCCATTACCTCACCCAAACCAAGGAGATTATTCACCCGGAATTCAAAAAGATCTTAAAGTTGTTGAACCAAAGAAGTCTTCACTCGAATATGCTACTTCTTATGAACCAAAAGATGAACTTCCCGAAGTCGAACTTAAAGAGCTACCTCCGCATCTCGAGTATGCGTTTTTAGAAGAAAATAACAAGCTTCCAGTCATAATTTCAAAAGATTTGAGCCAAGATGAAAAGACCTCACTCATTAACGTTCTCAAAAACCAAAAACAAGCAATTGCTTGGAAACTTTCTGATATCCGAGGCATAGATCCGGAGTTTTGCTCTCACAAAATCCTTTTAGAAGATGATTACGAACCTTCAGTCCAACATCAAAGGAGGGTTAACCCTAAAATCCACGACGTCATCAAGAAAGAAGTAGAAAAACTTCTTGACGCGGGATTGATTTATCCGATCTCGGATAGTCCATGGGTTAGTCCGGTCCATTGTGTTCCTAAAAAAGGTGGTATGACCGTTGTCAAGAACGAAGAAAATGAGTTGGTGCCTACAAGATTAGTCACGGGATGGAGAGTTTGCATCGACTATCGAAAGTTAAACGAAGCAACTTGTAAAGACCATTTTCCGTTACCATTCATGGACCAAATGCTAGAACGCTTAGCCGGCAACGAATTTTATTGTTTCTTAGATGGTTTTTCAGGGTATTTTCAAATCCCAATTGATCCTAAAGATCAAGAGAAAACTACTTTCACGTGCCCATACGGAACTTTCGCGTACCGTCGTATGCCATTCGGTTTGTGCAATGCACCCGGAACTTTTCAACGTTGTATGATGGCCATTTTTCACGACATGATAGAAAAAACGATGGAAGTTTTTATGGACGATTTTTCAGTTTTCGGAGATTCTTTTTCCTCGTGTCTTGCCAATTTAGACAAAATGCTCAAACGGTGTGAAGACACCAAATTAGCACTAAATTGGGAAAAGAGCCATTTCATGGTTAAAGAAGGCATTGTTTTAGGACATAAGTCACTAGGAAAAGAAATGAAGTCGATAGGCTAATGTTGATGTTATTCTCTAAGCTTCTTACCCAACGACGTTAAAGGAATTAGAAGTTTTTCTCTGGCCTGCTGGATTCTATCTAGATTTAACAAGACTTTTCCAAAATCGCTCGACCCATGACCATCTTTAGAGAAGAACACTCTTTTATTTTTGGGAAGATTGCATTCTCGTTTTTTCCAAAACATTGAAAAAGAAGATAACCGACGCTTCCAAGTCTTATTGCTCCGAATTGGGACCAACCTTTTGAAAATCATGGCAATGCATGTGATTATTGCCATAGGTGCGGTCTTAGGCAACGAATTGTGAAGCATTTCCGACCAATTATTACGCTTGTAAGACCTGACCGAAGCGAAATCATAACTACACAAACAACGGAAAAAGAGATGTAGAGTATGTCTAGCGTTGAGAAGTTTCGATCATATCTAATCATGAACAAGAGTGTTGTTTACACAGACCATTCCGCATTGAAATACCTTTTCAACAAGAAAGACGCCAAAGCACGATTGCTTCGATGGGTCTTACTTCTTCAGGAATTTGATTTCAAAGTTATCGATACCAAGGGAGCTAAAAATTATGCAGCCAATCACCTCTCTCGTCTTGAAAACCCATATGAGAATATTTTTGATCCTAAGGAGATTAATGAAACTTTTCCTCTTGAAACATTGAATACGGTGACTACTCATGATGACTAAAATACCCCGTGGTTTACCGATATAGCAAACTACCATGCGGGGAATTTTCTAGTCAAAGGAATGACGAGTCAACAAAAGAAAAAGTTTTTCAAAGACGTAAAGCATTACTTTTGGGATGATCCCTATCTCTTTCGTACATGTGCGGATCAAATCATCCATAGATGTGTATTTGGCCAAGAAGCTCTTGAAATCCTCAAGGCTTGCCATGAAGGGACCCCCGGGGGCACTCACAGTGCCAACATCACAGCATCGAAAAGTATTTGACGGCCGGATTCTTTTGGCTACAATTATAAGGATGCTTACGAATTAATCAAATCTTGTGATGCAGTCAAAAGGACAGGCAAAATCTCTTAAACGTGATGAGATGCCTCAAATGCTATCCAAGTTTGTGGAAATTTTCGGATGTATGGGGTATTGATTTTATGGGACCTTTTCCGTCGTCTAGAGGTAACAAATATATTCTAGTAGCCGTCGATTATCTTTCCAAATGGGTTGAAGCGAAAACGCTCCCCACCAACGATGCTAGAGTAGTTATCAAGTTCTTAAAATCCCTTTTCTCCCGATTCGGTGCTCCAAGAGCAATCATAAGCGATCGTGGGACCCATTTTTGTAACGACAAATTTGATAAAGTTATGTCTAAATATGGTGTCATCCATCGTCTTTCGACTCCTTACCACCCTCAAACGAGTAGTCAAGTTGAAGTCACGAATCGAGGTCTCAAAAGAATTTTAGAGAGAACGGTCGAAGAAAATCGTGCCTCATGGTCAGACAAGTTAGATGATGCATTATGGGCTTTTAGGACCGCTGATTCGTGTGATAGTATACACTTAAAATAACACAAGTGCAAGTCTCAACCAAATGCCCTTAACCAAGGCAAAAGGTCAAAATCTACACAAAGAGATTAAATATATAAGAATCAATGATAAAAAGATTCCGGAAGAGATATTCCCGGGTCGTATGTCCCAACGAGGCTGCAATTGAAAGTAATCCTGGTTTGATGAGAAATTGAATGATGGAAACACTGATATAATTACAACTAAAATTAATTAAATAAAACCTAATTTAATCTACGGGAAACAGATATAGGAAATGGGGATCTTAAAAACTACGGGAAACAAAATTAGTTATAGGGAAATCCTAAAATTAAATCTATACTAAAATACGGGGAACAGAATCAGGTATCGGGAAACCTAAATACTAAAAATTAAGAAAATAAATGCTAAATTAAATTAAAAATCAAAATTAAATTCTAATTAAGTTAATTTAAAAAATAAAGAAAACTAGAACTAAAACGGAGGTCGTTTGAATGTAAAACGAAAAGAAACGGTAAAACGCACCCGGTAAAACGGGTCTAAGACTGAAATTTAAGAAAAATTAAGCCTACACTAAATTTTATATTTTTCCTAGACACTAAATGACAAAAGAAAATTTTATAAAAAAGAAAAATATTTTTTTATTAATTTTTGGATTTTTTATGAATTTTTAAAGATTAATAATTAATTAAAACTAAGAAAATAGAAAAAGACAAAAAATAAAAGTTATAAAAATTCTAAAAAAATAAAATTAAATAAAGAAAAAGTTAACAATTCTAAAAATATAAAAATGCCCAAATTTTACTGAATAAATTAAAAGTAATTAAACTAATTAATTTTAAACCTAATTTAATTAATTAAATTAAATAAAACTAACTAAAGCTAACTGCTGTTAAAACAAAAGGACTAACAGGGAAAAGGGACAAGGACTAACGGGGAAACAATAAACTGACAAGGGGGACTAACAATGCTAACTATAAAAGAGAGAATTACACAAACAGTCCCTGAGGTGGACCCCGATTACAAGCTTAGTCCAAAGTGCTTATTATTCCAAAAAGCTATACAAGCAAAGTTGGTAAGGGACTTAGGAGAACATTTTTCATAAAAGGTGCATAAGCTGAAGTTAACTTAATAAGGACCAAAAAGGTGAGCTTTTTGAACTGCAGAAACTTAATAAGCTTATAAGCTTATTTTTCTTTCTTCTTGGGATATAAGCTAACAAATTAAGCTACAACTATGGGGACAGATAAATAGGGAGAGGGGAGTCCTAAATATAAGCTATGGAAATCTAATAAGCCCTAAAATAAGCTGTCCTATATTTAAGCTTAAAATGACAGTTTATAAAAAAAGGAAAAAGGGCTACTTTAAGCTACTTTTAAGCTAATCTAGAAAGGGAGATAAGCTATAATATTTTGGGAGCTTAAAGAACTAGTAATAAGCTATAAATAAAAGCAATAAAATCCTAGAGTCTAGTATAAAATAAGCTAGAAAAAAGGGGCTAAACTATGGTGCTCAGCACCAGGGGAAATAAGGCAGTGGCTAGGGGGCTTTTTTTGGCTTATGAAAATAAGCTCTCAAGGGCTTATTACCTAAAATCAATCACAAACAGATAAAAAGGGGTGGTCAATGAGCTTATTCTCAAAGATTGGGCTTCTAATGAGTACTTTATCCTGCTGAATATGGGGCTTAAAATTGAGGGACTTCAAAAATTTTTGCAAAGCCAAACTTTGACTTATACTTGGTCAAACCAAAGGGACAGAACAAGTGGTGGGTTAAAGTGGCTAGAAATACTCAAATAAGCACAACAAAGTGTGCTTAAGCTGTCTACACAGCTTGAGCCCTTTTACTTGATTTAGCTTATTCAAATTTTGACAGAACATAAAAGGGGCACAAAAACTATTTCAAACTAACATGTGTATTAAATTGTCTTAATAAACCCCACACACCAGCCATAAGTAGCTGAGTGTTACAACCCATGAAAATTCCATCTTGACCCATTTTGAGACTAAACCAAACACCCCCTTAATTTATAAAAAAGGCTTGTTAACTGTTTTTGGTAAAAGAAGACAGAGAATAATTGATTATAGGTTGATTTTTAAATAACTTTTAACACATATTTAACCAATTTAAACAGAATTAAACAACTTGAATGATATTTTAAATTTCGACAATAGCAATTTTCTCAAACACTCTTAACTTGTATTGAAACTGAAAGTAATACAACAAAAACTTAAAAAGAAACTGAGTACAATAATTTTTAAAGCAAACTTAAGTAAAATTTAAACTAAGAAAGTAAAAAACAGGATGTTTTGTTCGGCTTGCTCTCTTTCCTTTTATACAAGTCCAAAGGCTTCTCTTGGTCTTGGGATAAGCTGGTTGTGAGAGTGCAATGTCTCCAAGGTAATCCTAGCCCTCTATTTGCCTTGTACACCATCTCACCATTCATGGGGTCTTCGGGTTGTGTGATTGTGCCAGGTGGAGGAGGTTATAGGGGAAAAGGGAGAGGTGGGAATATGGTGAGGGTGACTGGGAAGTGTTACTAGGGAGGTGATGGAGCTTAAACCATGGAAAGGGCTGTTTGGTTTTTGGCGGGTACGGGGTTGGGTACAGTTTTATGGTTCGTGTTTTAAAAGAAAAGAATGGGGAAGGTGCAAAAATGGCCCCCCATCTTTCATTCTCTTTTCATTTTCTCTTTAAGCCGAAATTCAGTTATAATGAGACTTTGGAAAGTAACACATTTGGTCCCTCCGTTTTTATAACTAAAAGATTAAAAAGAGGTTTTGGACAATTACAAAAATGGTCCCTGGCTTTTAATCTAAAAGAAATAAAGAATGGGGAAGAGGCAAAACTGGCCCTCATACTTTCTTCTCTTTTCATTTTTTCTAAGCCGAAAAAACAGTTATAAATAAGTTTAGAAAGTGACACTTTTGGTCCCCGCGTTTTATAAAAAGAGAAATAAAGAAGGATTTGAACAATTACAAAAACAGTCCTTGGCTTTTAAAATTGTAAAAGAAATGCCAATTGGCAGTTTCAGTCCCTGGACTCTTTTTAGCTCTTTTTCTTTATAAAATACTTTTGAAAATAACACAACAAGTCCCTATGGTTTTGTAAAAAGGTTATTGGGCTTGGGTTTTGTGTTTGGGCTTGTATTGGGCCCACTGGGTTTGGGTTTGGGCCCAATAAGGTACAGGTTTGGTTATTGGGCTTTTTCAAGCCCAATAAGGTTATGAAGTGGGTTTTGTGTGTACAATGGCTGAGATTGGCTGTAACTGGGCTAGGATTGGGCCTTCAAAGTCTTCACAGTCTTCATAATTATACTATTGGGCTTTCCCGGCCCATCAGATGGGTTAAGATTGCATCCAATAGTATTCTTCAGTTCCGGCTCCGGTTTGACTGCTGATTCTTCAGTATTGACTCTGACTTTGGCATTTTTGGACTTTGGCCTTGATTTTGCACAGTCTTTTCCATTCCATGCTCAGTTTTGTCATTTTGGCTTGGTTTTCTGTCTTTTTGTTGATATCCACTTCCTGCACAATACAAATGCAAAACAAACATATATTTGGCAGTTTTTGTCTGTTTTTGGTCATTTAAGCTCATTTTTAGAGGTAAAAGATATGTGTAATTAAGCACTTATCAACCGCTTACAAAACTCCAATTGGATGCACTCCGTACAAGTTAGTCTATGGAAAAGCGTGTCATTTACCAGTGGAACTAGAACACAAGGCTTATTGGGCTCTTAAGCACGCCAACTTTGATCTCAAGACCGCGGGCGATCATCGAAAGCTTTAACTCAATGAACTTAGCGAGCTTCGTAATCAAGCTTACGAGAATTCGCTAATCTACAAGGAGAAGACAAAAAAAACTACACGATTTCAAGATAAAGAACCGAATCTTCAATGTTGGTGATCAAGTCTTGCTTTTCAACTCCCGATTAAAGATTTTATCCGGAAAGCTCAAGTCTCGATGGTCCAGACCTTTCACAATCACCGAAGTTTATCCTTATGACACTGCCAAGTTATCTCATGCAGATGGTTCTAATTTCAAAATCAATTGCCACCGTTTGAAGCACAACTATGGAGGGGATACACCACCATTGGTTATCCCGGATCTCTAGACTTTCCCTAAGGACAACTAAATTCAGGGATCGAGTCGAGCTTGCGACTCGGTGACCAAAAACAAGCTGCTTCGTGGGAGTTCACCCCATGCTTATCCTTTCTATTTTCTTTCTATTTTCTATTATCCAATGTGTTGTGTTGAGAGAGGCTTGTATTCTTCTCCGATTTCTCGATGTTTGTTGCTTGTTTGTTGTGATTTTTGTAGGATCAAACCAACAATTTCTGAAGCCTCTCGTGTCCGGTTGATTTGTCCCATTCTACTCGAGCTTCTCATCCTTTGTATGAAATTAGTTTGGGGAGATCCATATCCTTTCATCATTATCGATTAACGTTTATCTTTGCATAATTCATAAACGGCTTAGATTTACGTAGAACCCGACTTTAAACATTGAGGACAATGTTTCGTTTTAGTTTGGGGAAGGGAATCTATCGATTTGATGTTGCTTGCTTATTGTTTTGTTCTCACGTACCCGTTTTTCCCACAAAAATAGCAAAAATTTTAAAATTTTAAGTTCTTATTTGCCATATTAGTTAAATATATATATATATATATATATATATATATATATATATATATATATATATATATATATATATATATATATATATATATATATATATATAAGTGTTGACATAAAATGTAGGTTTTCCGTTGGTAAGAATAAGAAGTAATTTTTGACCCGATCGTACGTGTAGAGTTCTAGCTTTCTCCCTTAACAATTAATGATGATAGTTTGTGCTAGTCTCATGTAGACTTTAAACATGCTAGACTTGAATCATTAGTAAATGAAAACTTGTGCTAATCTCAAGAAGATTTTAAATAGGCCGAGTTGGATTTTATATAGGCTAAGTATTTGCGAATTTCTTTATTAGAGATTTTAAATTGCAAAGAATAAGAGATGATAGTGTTGTTTACGAATTAGGATGCTAAACAAAGTTTATTTGGAAAACTTAAAGGCTTATAAGAATAACTTGTGATTTTTCTTCCCCGGAGTTCTTAAAATGATTAATTATACGTGTTCTCTTTAATTTTTACAAATTAGAGTTTTACTCTTAAAAGTCTAATCAACATATTTAGAGAAAAAGCTTTATCGATGAAGTCGACATCATTTGTAAATAAGAATTTTAGTTCAAATTTATACTTTGGTTTTCTAAAACGAAATTTTTCTATTTGCAAAAATAATAAAAAAATCTATTAATGTAGTTGGTAAATAAAAAAGGATGCAAGTTATAAATCCTAAGTGTAATTAATATGCAAACTCCATCGCAATAAAGTACATGGGCATTTGTCGGTTCGCTCCCGATGTGACATCGAAAGAAAGGATGGAGGTTGTATATTTAGGGTTGGTATCATAATAAGTACGCGAACTCTTGTCGGAGGCGTGGCCGATGTGTCGTTGAAAGAAAAGTGATACCGATTCCTAGCCTAATAATATAAATAGAAATAATAATGTTGCAAAGTTAGAAAAATAAATAGTAAAAACTTCATTTTCTAAAACCAAGGTATTCTTTTGAACTAAGGTTTGCAAAAGTCTACAAGGCTTTTTCATCGGAAGTTCTTGCGTTTCGATTAGTAATCTCCGGATAGGGTGTCAAAAGCCTTAGCACTTACCCGATGACGGCCTTGCTTAAGTAGCCTAATAAAAGCCAAATTTTGGTTGCCTCGATGTGGACTTTAATCTTGATGACATTTGATCTTTTGAAAAGGGCTAGGAGCTAATTATTGCGTTCTTAACCGTTACGCTTTATTTTTGGAATTAATAAGTATCGAAACAAAAGTCTTAAAGAGCCTTCGGGTATATGACTTAAGTAAAATCTTGAGATACAAAAGTAGGATTTACGGGAGGAAAAGTAAGTACACAATTAATATTTATGAGTAGTGTTAGTGTCATGACTTGTAATTAACAATGATCTTGTTTTTAAGCTTAGCATGGGAAAAGTGAAAAATCGGGGATGATGAAGTTATCTTTTAGACACTTAATTGTGCTTTTTGTTCTATGATCCTAAAAGTTACCAATGAGGTAATGAAAACAATACATTATGTCAACACAAATAAGTTGTAGTTAGGTAGTTAATTATCAAGAAAAATCATAAAAAGAGAAAAAGTTTTGAAAATGGGAAATCGGGTGTTTTATAACTTGTGATCTCTTATCTCTCTCAACAAAAATCTTTGCTACTTTTCAAAGGTTTAGTTTGGGGAATTTTGATAAGTGTAGAATACACATATCCGTTTGTACCTAAAATAACCCAATTAAGCCCAAAACAGACCAAAAATGGCAAAATTATGCTTGTATTTGTGTTTTGTGAATGCAGGTACGGATATATCAGAAATCACATGAAAACAGTCAAAAATGGGCAAGCACGGACACGAGAATCTGAAGAGTACAAAAAGAAGCCAAAGAATCAAAGCCGAAGCCAGAAAAGTCAAGCCTCAGTCAAATCCAGTCAAAGAAAAGTCAATCATGGTCAATAAAAGTCAACAAAGCCCAAAAATATTCCATATTCACCCTCAAAGTTTCACAAAAGTGCAAAAATAGCCCCTCACCTCTAATTGGGCCTTACCCGGATCCTAAAGCCCAAAACCCTAGCCCACTTATCTTTTTATAAACCACAAGGACTAAACTTGCAATTACCTAAAGATATTTATAACTAGAAAAGGAGAAAGAAATGAGAGGGACTGAAAGTGTCAAGAGGCCAAACTTCAAACCGATTTACCCCTCTTTCAGTTATAAAAAGGAAAAAAGGCGCGAAGGGCGTTTTACTATTCACCCGTCGTCCCCATCTTTACCAAGCAGTTAAAACAAAGGGCAATTCAAAATCAAAAGGTGCGTTAGTCAATTCAAGTAAGCTCAAGTACAATGGCAGGGTCATTAAGGTCAAATCAAGAGATTCATTAGCCATCTCTCAAGCTCAAAGCCACATCAGTAATGGAGAAAGCACAATTATATGTGGGATTTGCACTAAACTCACTCACAAAGGAAGCACAAGCTGTCACATCAAGGAATGACAGCTTGCCAATCCTCGAGTGCACTCTAATGATTAAACGGCTCTCATTTACTCTCCAATGATTGCTTGATTGGATGGCTCAGATGAAAAGGAGCGTGCAAAAGAGCTCAGGCCTAGAAGGTTCCTCAACAGCCTATAAAAAGGCCTCACTCTTCACACACACACGTACGTAGCTTTTAGGATTACTCCCTCCGTCCCATTTTTATTGTCCACGTTTCTTTTTTGGGATGTCCCAATTTAATTGTCCACTACTAAAAATAGATAGGGAAGTTTGATCAAGTTTACTATATTACCCTTGTTTGAAATTATTATTACAAACTTTAAAGAAGACTTAAATTAATTACCTAAGGGTAAAACTGTCTTTCTGTCAAAAAGTAAGAAAGAGAAAGCAGTAATAAATGCATTTTTCTTAAACTGTGTATTTTTGTCGGGGGACAATAATTTTGGGACGGAGGGAGTACTTTTTAGCTTAATTTACTTTTCTAGCTTAATTTCTTAAATCTTTGTAAAATTTCCTTTCAAGTATTGTAATAAGCCTTTATTAATGAAACTCAGTTGAATTTAATCTCTTTTAAGCTCCCTTGTTTACTAACTAAGCTCTTATTTTACCTAAAATTGTTAAGCTAAAAAGCCATAAGCTACTCATTAGCTCTTTCAGTCTATAAGCTGAAATAGAGCTTATTTTAATTCAGCATTAATCTTACTTAAACCTTAAATCAGTTTAACTTACATTTATAATGGACTTTGTTGGATATGAGCTTTTTGGAAGGGGATCTTAACTTGGAAGAGATCCCAAGGACTTATACCCTAGCTTATTAATAAGCTAGGGAGCTTGTAGCTGCCTTAATTGGTACCTTTTGTTTAGCTAAAGGTTCAAGTAAGTTTCTCTTTTCATTTTTCTCTAATTTCAGTTTAAATTGCTTAGTTATAGCTTATTTGCTTATCATTGCTTATTTGCTTAATCTCTTTGCTTATTAGTACTTATTTGAGTTTTATCTAGCTTAATCATCATAGTTGTTTATCTGTTTTTAACTTTCTTAGTTTGAATCATAGATTTCCATATATTTGTCTTAAAAACCTTGAAAAAACCAAAAAAATAGGTAAATTAGCTTAAATCTTAGATTACTGCTTATTTAGTTGTTAATTCATGCTTATTAGGGATAATATAAACTCTGAATTATCTGGTCTTAAGCGTTTGATAAATAGATTTTCATTTCATAAATTTTTTAAATCTGTCAATACCATAAAGGGGTGTTTGGTTTAAGTACTTTTGACCTCTAAAAGTCAATATTAGTTGTGCAATTTGTTTGGGTCAGCTGAGTTTTCATTTAAGATTAGTTTTCATTTAGTTTTTATAAGTTAGTTTGCAAAAATTAAATAGTAATGGCTTATTTAGTGTTTTTGCACCAGGGCATTTTGCTTTAAACCTTTAACTTGTGAAACTTTGATCTAAGCCCTCTAAGGCTTAGATCTTGCTTGCATTTTGTTTATACACTCTATTTGAGTGTGTCTAAGTGTAGGATTTCCCTTAGGAAACCTGCACTAATTGAATTGCACTTGTGCAAAGTACACCAGTACTAACTTAAAGTTAGTAATGCTGTCACTTTTAGCCTAGTTTTAGTTAAGTGAAAGTAGGATTTAGGTGCTTAGATTCAAGTAGGATTAAGTCTAGGTATATCTTATTATAGAATAACTCTTAAATTGCATTTTCTAGCTTATTTTCCTAGTCTAATTTAGCTGTTAAAGTCATAAAAATTTCTAAAAAGCCAAAAACAGTACTTAGGAATCTTAGAATCTTACTTTGTTAATTTAGCTTATGATTCTAGATTTTTCAGCTTATATAGATAGATTATATGTAGTCCTTTAAGTTTTAGAGTCCATTTTAGCTTTTTAAGGTTCTTAGCTTATTTGAATTTTGTGTTACTTTCCTTATTTCCTGAGTTTGCTTAAGTCATGCTTAATTTCAGTAGCTTAAAAGCACTTCTAGGTTAGATCTCTTTGCATTTTTAGATTAAGCAAATCATAAGTTTTTTAGAACACTTTCCCTTTTTCATTTTGAGTTTAAAATGAGCTTGTTACAAGCTTTTAAGTGAAAATAAGCCAAAACCCTTACTCACTGTAACAGCTTATTTATAAGCTGTTTTAGAGCTTATCACTTAGTTTTAGGTTAAGTCTCGTTTGTTAAAGTAGCTTATTTTAGAGTTCTTATTAATTCCTAGTATTTAGTTTTACTTAAAAGTCAAAAAAAATAATAATAAAAAGGGGTTGCCCACACTCGAACCCACGACTTCCCACACACAACACATATGACTTAACCAGTTTGCTACATTAGCTCATCCATTAGTATAATACACAATCAAATACTAGTACACGATTTCATTTCCTTTTTTAATAGCAAAAAGGGGTTGCCCACACTCGAACCCACGACCTCTCAGTTATAAGCCCAACGTGTTAACCAATTGCTTCAATAGCTCATCCAGTGTTACTTCCCCACATTTAATACTAGTACACAATTTCATTTCTCTTTTCTAAAATAAGCCGTAGCCTAATAAGCTCGTTTGAGGGCTTATTCGTTTAGCATTTTGGTCTTTCTTATTTTTCTTGTGTTCCTGCTAGTGTTTAGGATTTTCCCTGAATTTTATAGATTTTTCCAGCTTTTATTTTATTTTTAATCAATTTTCGAAAGTTAAAATCTTATAAAATCAATAAAAAATAGAAAAAAGTTTCAGAAAAATACAAAAAAATAGTTTTTAGTTTTATAAAAAATAGCTTTAGGTTTACATCCAGTAAAATCATTTTTACACTTTTTAGATCTTAAATTTCATTTTTGAGCTTTAATTTTAAATTTTAAAAATAGAATTTTAATAATAAAAATAGTTAAAAATAGTTTTCTTTGCTTTTATAATATTTTAGACTTTTCTAAGCTTAAAAATCATTTTTCCAAATTTTTAGTACTTAATTTGCTATTTTCTAGGATTTAATTAGATTAAAATAGTTTTTAATTCATATTAAATTCAAAAATAATCAAAAAAATGTTTTTCTTTTTCCTAAAATTTTCTTTTGTCCTAACTTAGGTTTAGAATTTTAGTTTACATTTTTAGGGGTTAAATTTAGTTTACTTGCTTAATTGTCACATTTTATTTGTTTCCCGTATTAGTTTAATTGTTTTTAATTGTCCATTTTAATTGTTGCTTTAGATAATCAAATCATCCATTTGCTCATTCAAATCATAATCCGGACTTAAACGAGGATTCAATTTCACTAGTCGTTGGGGAAACGACCCGGGTGATCATATTTCTCCAGAAATATACGTATTCTATATATATCTTTGTGAGTGGAATTGCCCAAAGGGATACTTAGGGATTTCCTTAATTTCTCTATAAGTATATTATTTTATATGTATGTAAAACTACAATCACCTGATATACTCTTCCATGATAATGTTGAGGTCGTCAATTTTAACCTGTAATAAATTAGCTAGGAAAGAAAACGGTCAAATAGCCTAATACGTCGTATTCAGCAAACTGAATACGCCGTATTGAAGACAGAGTCGAATACGCTGTAATAATTTGAAAAAAGTTTATACGTCGTATCTAAGAAGATGAATACGCCGTATTGAGTATTCGACTCAGAAAGTTACAACAGACTGTAACAATGCAAAAAACACACAATATACAATGCAAAATCTAAACACACAAACAAACAAAAACAATTAAAAACACATAATTTTACACTAATCTAAATTATGCTAATCTATGTTAAAACCAAAATACTAATAAAAATAAAAATTAAACAACTTCACTCCCCGGCAGCGGCGCCAAAAACTTAATGTGTCGTCGTGTAGGTTGTTATTTTAGCTATCAAGTTTTACTATTTATTTTATGCCGACTATACCTAAATACAACACTTTAACGGGCAGTGTACCCGATCAGATGTAGCTTCGTTGGTAAGCAGGGTGTCGATCACTAAGAGCGAGAGCGTTAATTCTTAAGTTTACTAGTATTTTAGTTAATTATGTTAGTTCTAATCTATGTTAAACCTAAGTTAAACCTAAACTAATGATAAAAAGGGGGTTTCAGTCGGAGAGACTCGCACAGTTTGGGTTATCTAACCTAGGGTTTTGAGGACAAGTAAAGTAATACAACACAAGAAGACGAACAAACGATAGAGGAGCGGTCAAACACTAATGTAAGGAAAACATATCAACCATGAATAATCCGATAAAACGCAGGTTTGTTTATTTAGTGCAATGAGTGCTTATCTCGAGGCGGCATATCATTCCTAGATTTAGGCAGTACTTCTTCCTAAAACCTAGACACGTAGAACCTTGTCACAATTAAAAAAATCCGCATAAAGCATCCTATTTGCTGATTATAATCTATCTTAGGAGATTAATAATGGTGATCTGATTAAACCTTAGCTCATCGAGACTTTACCCACTTACTGCTTAACGGCTCTTTAAATACTAGTAGTCCACTGTCCGAGTCTTTATCAAAGGAATCAGTATGTTATTTGTTGATCCTAGGTCACTTGCTAGTCCAACTTGTTCACATAAACCAATGGTAAAGATAGGTCAATATTTGTGATCCTATTACTCTCTATATATAAATTGCAGATATAGAGAACTATCCCAGACTCTTGGCCTACGACCACACAACACCGAAGTTGCAGCGCATTAAATATGTAGGACTAGACCCAGTTGAATGATAGGTCGCATACTTAAGCACGTAAACAAGTATAAATTGATAAACATAATCAACAATCAACGATAAATTAAGCAATCGATATAAACAAACCAAACATTAAACATTCATAAACTTGGTTGATACCTAAAGGTATCAGCCGATAGTCATTGTAAAAATACACATGGTTTCATATATGAACGATTAAAATAAAAAAACCTTAACCGAACGCGTATTTGGTTGTGCGAAGATTACAAGAGTTTTCTTATGATATTGAGACTCTTTTCTGACCTTTTGTGCTCTTTTATTCGTCTGATATTCGACTTGGTGATTTAGGGCTTCACTTGCATACCTAAAACTGAGTTTAGAGTCTTGTATTTATAGAGTCTGAAAATGGGTCGATACGCCGTATCGGGCGATGTGGGATACGGCGTATTGGGGATTTCTTGGAGTAAGGACCACGATTGATATTTTTCAGAATCTTCCAATGTTTGACCTTCGATATGGCGTATTGAGTCTTCATGGATATGACGTATTGGGTCTTCAATCCTTCGTGGTTATTTGTGAAGTGCGGGCACAGATACGTTGTATCTTCTTGATTGATACGGTGTATTAAGGTAAAAACCAGTTGGTTTTTCTTTGTTGACCAAAGTATTATATACGGCGTATAGTTGATGTGGATACGACGTATTCTTTAAAGTCAGACAACGGTCTTTTAATTCGTCAAAGTCTTGGATACGTCGTGTAGGTCTAGAATATACGGCATATTTGCTGTCAGTTCAGTAGACTTTCTTGAACTCTTCGTTTAAGCTCCAAAATGCATGCCTTTTAGCTAATCTTCATAAAGTACTCCATAAAATTACTGCAATTCTCAAATATAAACGATTAAGTATCAATTCTTGCAATAATTATACAAAATGGGTAATTTACATGGGATAAATGATGCTATAAAAGTGATGTTATTTGATGTCATCGGTCCTTTTATGTGTCCAGTCTCTTGGGCTGCATCTGAAGCATCTAAATGTGTATGTATGGTATCCTTCAACGTCTTTGGTTATATAAGAAAAAAATAAATTCCAAGTTAAAGACCATCATTATATATTAAATTCAGTCAACGATTAAACAAATAGTTTAGTGATATATACCTCGGTAGTCGTCATTGGTACTGACATGGTCGTAACCGCATCTAAATATGTATCTTTGGCCGCATCTTTAACCGCCTTTTTGGCCGCTTCTTTGGCCGCATCTTTGACACGTTCTTTAAGGTAATAACATCTTATCGGTGACTTAAGCTTCAATGGAATCCGCTTAACACGTAATTTGCGCCGGTTAGCCAACGGGAGAGATTTATGTGCAGTCGACGCCGGTGACGTACGTAGCGGTCCATGTGATGTGTATGACGGTCCCGGTGACATATAAGCTGGTATGTCTCCATCCGACACGACTCTAAAGTCACGTTCATCATCCTACAAATCATATAATAACAAAAAAAATTACTATCAAATAATATATAAACCAGCAACCAAAACAAGCTCATACACGATTTCTGAAGTATGTAAACTACAAAAACCCAAAGGTGGTCAACTTTTTTTGGCATAAACTTTGCTATGCTAGCAGGTGCTATTCTCTCATTATTTCCCTCCCTTGGTTTTAGGACAAGCACTTGTTTACTATGGTTACTGTTCTTACTCCTTTTAGGTGACAGATTCATGGGCTTAAGCGCAGCTGCTGTTTGTCTTGACTTGCAAGTTCAGTTACCTCACCCACTTATCCAAAACCCGGTAGTACATAATACCTTTTCCTCTAAACTTTAATACTTTAGTGTCGTATTTGCACAAATCCACATCAGGTTAAACAGCTAAACTTGATAAGCAAAATATTAGCCCTCAAAAATCAAAATCATCAACCAGATGAATAAAAGCAGCAACATACACAACCTACTTGCTACCTACTACTGTTCCCGATATTTGAGCTATATTATTCAAGATTAATACCCTAGTGACTTGTCAGTAGTTACCTCACTTATCCGAAATCCGGTAGTACACTTTAAACCTTTTCCACAATATATTTTCCTCCAAACTTAAAAGCAAGACGTTCAAACTCAATA
This sequence comes from Tanacetum coccineum, assembly GCA_026074375.1. Taxonomy (NCBI): domain Eukaryota; kingdom Viridiplantae; phylum Streptophyta; class Magnoliopsida; order Asterales; family Asteraceae; genus Tanacetum; species Tanacetum coccineum. Next base: position 4,680 of record BQNB010065844.1, on the reverse strand, counting down.
ATCAAAATCATATACAAATAACATATATCCAACGCAAGCAATCGAGACTCTAAAGTATCAATAATACCCTGTAAAGTAGAAATGGTCTGAGTGAGAGTACTAACACGTGCATCACCCTACAAATCATAAAATAACTAATTATTAATAAAAAATAATATATTACTAATGAACTAGAATTTACAAATAACATACCTCCAACGCAGAATTGAGACTCTAAAGTACCAATAGTACCATGTAAACTCAAAACGGTCTTAGTGAGAGTAGCAACAGTGCCCACCAACTTAGTAATTGTCGTCATCAACTGGTCATACGTAAGGTCCTGAAATGATGGTTGTGAACCTCTCTTCCTTTTCTTCTCACTTATGCCGTCTTTTTCAATCTCGAGTTGCTCACTTACTACCTCACTTTGAACATGTTTACCTTCAAAATACTCCAAAGAGGCCTTCCACCAATCAGTCTCGCTCTTGACTTAAGTAGGTGTAAGGGTTTCCAATGGCAGGGCTAACTGATCACCGACGAACAAAGTACAACATCTCGACCAACTAAACGGTATTCTCGACTCCTAAGCCAAAGCCTCAGAATTTTCTTCGTCGGCTGTTTGTGGACATGCCGATGTGTAGCTGGGATGGCATCCAATATCCATATCTATAAAATAGTAAAAACAACATAAAAACAAAATTAAACATGTATAACAAATAAACATAGTAAAAATTACTATAAAATCCGAAACAAATCCAGTCATCGTGTATTGGATTTTTTTCCCCTTTCTCGCGCTTGGCATCATGACGCACCTTGCGTTTATGTAAAGCATCTCTAAGCTGCGAATATAAATATTCCCAAATATACGACCCCTATGGAAAAATATTCCAACAATTTGATAAATGCTCAACCAACTTCAACATATCATCAGAAACATTATGTAACAATTGGTGGCCCAAGAATCCGTGTTCTAATAACACCAAAAGACATATCCTAACTGCATCATTGTCTTCCAAAACAAGTGAACGCTTACGCATCTTATCAAAAATATTAATAACATCGCTTAATTTAACCAAAACTTTTGCTTCAATATGAGGGAACATCCTATTCCTAAATGGGTTGTCAATCAAGTTCTTCGCCCACTTTTTCATATACATATTGCAACCAAAACATAAACCGGTTACTAAACAAAACTCTTGACGTCTAAAATGAATCCGTTTACCTAATACGAGAAATAAGAGCTCGTTTGCTTTGCCATAGACCATACAAGTAAGTAGGGTATGAATCAAAAGTTGGCTCTTCTTTTTTAGGCCAACGTCGAACCAATGTCCAAAACATGTTTTCTCGAATATTTCAACTTGGGTAGGAGTAAGAGCTTCACGTATCTCCTTTACAACATCAATTTTAGCCTTAATCATTACAGTCGGCTGTTTAAAAAAAGTGTTAGCAATCATAGTTCATAATCTAAATGCAAAAGAAATTTTTTTTAACACAAAGTATATACGGCCAAGCATGTTATACAAGTTCCGTTTTGTGTTCTCATAATCTAAAATTTCTAAAACTGGTCTAGCACAGTTTGAGCCGCAATACAAGCATACAGGTTACTTGCAACAATATTGTAGAGAAATCATTATAATAGGTTGACTCATTTACCAATGACCTTGATTGTGTTAACAAAATCGTAATACCTAAAATTAAATTCTACATCTAGACCCAACTTGAAATAAAACCATCAACGAACAAATACAATGCCAAATATAAACAGCTACATCTTCATATTAGATTAAAGAGCATGTATAATATGAGTTTAATATATGTGTAAAGTTGTTCACACAAGCAAGAGAAACAAGCACAAACAAGGCTGCACTCGATACAACATTGAGAAGTATAGAAGAAAACACTGAGGAACAAATGCTGCCGAATCATATTGTTGTTTGCTGACCTTGCAAACACAAAAAGAATACACAACCATACCCAAAAATGAACCCCATCCCAGCCCCAACAAAAACACAGTCTTGTGCCTGAGAATATAGATATCAGTTAGCATAGCAGTGACACATTTAATACATTTTGCATTAGTTACTCCAAACCAGTTGTGCCCTTCTAAAACCCCCCAATTTGAAAAAACCCAATTCAAGTAAAACCCTAATTCGAAAAAACAATAATTCAAAAAAATCACTTATTTAACAGATAATTAACATGAATTTGTATAAATAAAACGTACCGGGGATGCTTCTTTATCCATGATTTGTTGAAAACTCGCAAAACCCTTTTACAACACTTTGCGGGTTTCTTCTTTAATCGCAAGATTTGTTGCAGCTAATCTTGTGCAACCTTTAAATCGCAATTTTGTTGCTGGGTGTGGTGGATTTTTTGCGAACAAAAGATCGCAGGGTGGTGGTGGGTGGGTTTTTTGCGAACAGGAAGATCGCAGTGGTGGGGGTGGGTGTTTTGCGAAGTGTTTGGTTTTTCTTTATTAAACTGTTAAACAAAAAATATCAAGATTTTGCGATATTTTTAATAAATATCGAAATTTTTCGATATTTGTTAAAAATATCGCAAAATCTCAATTTTTCTTTATAATATTGAAAATTTTTTTTCTAGGAAATATCGCAAAATGATGAAAATGTTTAGCGATTTTTCTTTAAAATGTCGAAAATTTTCGGTATTTTCTCAATTTCGCAAAAGTGTCCAAATTTGCGATTTTTATGGGTATTTTGGCATTTTTTTTAAAAATTGAGTCTTTTGTGAAGCGAAGTTGAAAAATTGGGTATTTTTGTGATTATCCCTACTGCTTATTTTTAACTTTTAAACATGATTATTAAAACTAAATATAAAAAGAAAAAACCTATATACTAATGAGAAAAGTTCATTTGCATACCAGTTTCTACCCACATACTGAGGGACAAATCCTCACCATCTATTTGAGTTTAATCTAATGGTGAGGATTAATCTAAGATTTAACTTGATTAAACCTATTTCCTCTCAACTATATAAAGTACTAGCTTCAAGGCCCGCCCGATGGGCGGCTAGCTATAAGATTATTTTAGATACTTAACCGTCTACATTTTCATGACTTTAGGAATCAACATAAGTAATTGGTAGATTCCAAACTTTATTTTCAACGTCTCTGGTAAGGTAGTAACCAACCTTGTTGCTCGATGTTTCCCTTGACAATAAAATTGGGTTGCTTTCACCAAGTATAATCCTGGGAATAGATATTGACATTATTGTTGCTTTGATATTGTGAGAAGTTCACTTTTATCAAATTAAAAGCTCTTATTTCTGAGCAATTATACATTTACATGTTGTATATCAAGCAACAAAATTAGAAACTATGCATCAAATACCTCACTATAAATAAAGAGCACTTAACTATGCTTACGTGGATTTATAATCCTAATTATTGAATTATGTTGTACTCCATTAAAAGAATCAGGTTTAAAGACAAAGGTTCAAGTACACATCACCTCCTTGGGATTTCAGGACAATCCATCACATTTTCCAGGGCAACATATGCGCAGATAAGAAAATCTATTAAGCTCTTGTGGAACACCATCCACATAGTTACCCGATTCGATAGAAGTTCTTCCTGAACTTGTTTCAAATATTCCAAGTCCATCCTCCCTTTGTTGAGCCTATTATGGCGACGTTTCTTGTCTGCACCTACATCAATCTGCAAGAAAAACAAACTCACATTCAACTCACAATACAATTAAACCTTGTGTTAATCGATTTATCAATGTTTGCTATTTTCTAACTTATAAATTCTTGTTGGCATTCGATTAAATTAAAGAAAAGTGTGAAACTTCTGTTTCTAAGCAATAGCGTAAATGGTGGAACTATAAAATTCTAGTTGAAACTTCTGGCTAACAAAAAAAACGTATAATGTGGAACAAAACAAAAGCAATTTACAAAAGTGTGAGACTCAAATATATGTCTAAGCTTCTCCTAAAATCACAATCAGTTAAGATAAAATGAGATCAGTCGAGTTACAGGTGTTCCCTAATATGAGTTGTCTCAACGTTTCAAGAGACCTATAATGAAATTTCATATAAGGGCCTTGACATTTACAACACCATACTAAGTAATCACGTAATAGTTGGAAACTCGGTTTTTCTCTTTTAGATAATACAAATTAAGTATCAAAAATGACCATTTCACCCTCCATGATATTACGGCGTGCAAAGCGACCCCATCCATGAATTCCTGATTTCCCGAAGCAAACACGATCATTTATGGTTCTCTGCATTTGCAAAAAAACCCAAAATTTTAATAACTCGCTTTCAAATATATGTGACTTTAATTATTTTCTACATACCTTTATTCGTAATCCTGAGCAAATATTAAATAGTTTTCTACTTTTGCACATTATTAAGAAGCTCATCCGGAGGTCACAAAATGTGCAAGGGCTGGTCAATAAGTCAATATAGTTGCAAGTAAAGGCGTGTTGTGTGTGGTTCTAACGTTTGTTTTTTCTTGTTTAGAACTATTTTACTAAGTAATGTATTATATATTCTAAACTAAAAATAAAAAAAAGGTACACTTTCTTTTAGACCCAGGTGGACTACACCTGTTTGGACCCGTACCAAATATCATCCACCTCATGTTGTATAATACGTATATAATGCATCATTTCCACCCATTTTAATCTTTATGGAATTGAAATACTTTAAATTTTGCATTATTTAACAGAGGCAA
>BQNB010065843.1:0-25186 GCA_026074375.1 Tanacetum coccineum | reverse complement strand
CTTATTCCTTATGCTTTTTCCAGTTTCTTATTTTTCCTAAGTTCCTTATAGTTCATTTCACTTTCATAAATTTTTCCAGAATTTTCTTTATTTGTTTAGTATTTTTAATAATTAATTTTCATTAAAATAGTTTTTAAATCATAATAAATAAAATAAAAGTCAAAAAACTATAAATATTTTTTTTAAATTTTCTTTTATCGTTTAGGACCTATGAAAAATAAATTTGCATTCGTAGGGTTATTTTTACAAAATTTTGTTTTTTAAAGAACGGGATCGAATCCCGTTCTCGTTTTCTTCGCGTTTTTAGCTTTAAACACCTTCGTTTTTGGTCTAGTTTTCTTTGTTCTTACTTTTTAGTCACTTAGAGGTTATTAAAAGTTAAAAAAATCAATTTAGGTTTAAATTTAATAAATTAGGTTTTAGTCGCGTTTATTTTTAATTTCCATTAACGTTTTCGTGTTTTAACTTTTATTGCCTTTATAAGAATGCTCCCGTAGACTTAGGATTTCCTTTTATGCCTTATTTATGCTTCCCGTAGATTTTTAAGTTATTTTAAATACCTTTTTATGCTTTCCCGTAGTTTTAAGTTTACCTTAGATTAAATTACATTAATTTCCTGTAGTTTTAGAAAACCCAATCAAATCTTTCTTTATTCAAGCATCCAATTGTCAAACCAATAACGTAACCGTCAATTTCACGCCTCGTCGGGGAATAACGACCCGAGAATCGCGTGCTTCCCGGTTTACTATATTTGATTGATATTTTTGATTCTCATTATTATATTTATATATTTATTTATATTTATATATATAGTAAGGGTCTAATTTACAACCATCACCTACTTAAATGAAAATTAACCTTTCTAGAAGCTTATGACGCACGCAATGACGCCTTTGGGAGCCACGCTGGCAATCCCAAGGCCAATCATTGGCCAATCATGCGTGGAAGACATTCAACGGATGATATCAATTGATTGGAAAGCGGTTATGGATTAAGGGCTGAGGTTAGAAGCAAGGGGAGCGTCCTAGAGGTCTAGAAGCATCATCTTGTGCCTATATAAAGAACCTCTCACACACAATTGGATGAACTAGTGTAGTTTTAGCTTAATTAGTCATTTTTAGCTTATTGTAACGTTTTTAGCTTATAGTTTTTCAATTAATGTAACTCTCCTTTTCAAAAGCTTATACTGAGTTATTATAATCAATAAAAGTTTAGTTTCCATATTGTTAAAAGCTTAATTCGAGTTTTACCTATTTGCACTTATGGTTTAAATAAGTTCTTTGATACTCAAATAAGCTCAATAAGCTTTCATAATAACTAATAAGCTAGCTTATAATTCAATTAAGCCTCTAAAAGCTTAACTGAGCTTTGTTAATGCCTTATTTCCTCCCCTAAAATTACCATAACTTACTGGAAGGGAAGCCAGACTTGGAAGGGCTTCCATGACCTTACCAGCTTATCCTAGATAAGCTAGAGCTTTATAGAGTAGCTCCTTGAGCATATGATAAGCCTTGTTTGAGCAAAGGCTATTATAAGTTCTTCTTTTCCTTTTAAAAGCCTAATTTTGCTTATTTCTGTTTAAACTTGTTTATTACTGCTTATTATTGTTGTTTGATGCTTATAATTCAATTGTTAGTTCAAATCTTTAGTTTACAAATATGTGATATAAATCAGTTAAAAAATCCAAAAAATTAGCATAATTCTGTTGTTTTATGTTTTAGGCTTATCTAATTGATGAAAGTGCTTATAAATCTTATATAAACTTGTTATTAACTGGCTCTGTTGATTAAGTTTAGATCTTAGTTTTATAAGCTTATAATGGACTTAAAATTGATTAAGGGTGTTTGGCACTAACATTCCAAACATAAGTTAGGACTGCTAGAAGGACTTAAACCTTTTGATCAAATTTGATAATCTATTTAGAGGTTATAAGATCAAGGTTTATGCATTAAAGTTGGCTAGATCTGTCTTTAACAAGTTTTTGTGAAGGATTTGAGAAACTGTAACAATAGGTCACAGTTTATGTGCTCATTTGCTAAGATTTTTTATACTAGTTGTTTAAAGTTCATTAGGTGTTCATTTATTGCATATAAATTCAGTAGAAGTAATAGTGTAGATTGTGCATTTTGGTTCTTAGGTGTCAACTGCATCAGCAAACAAAACACTAAAAGGTCATTTTTAATCTCAAAATTAAGGTAAGCTAAGTAGACAATTAGCTTTTGAAATTTTGTTGCACACTTAGTTTTTTATAGGCAAATCTAGATAAGTTAGGGCCTTAATTTGTTTATTAAAAGCTTAATTAGTCATATGTTTTAGGGTCTGCAATTCAAACTTTTGTTCTTTGATAAAAATGAAAAACAAAAAAAAAATAGTTAATAGTTAAAGAAGCTTTTTCACTCAGCCTTTTTTATAGCTTAAATGGAAATCAAAATGTTATTCAAGTGCTGATATTAGATAGTGTTGTAGACAATCTTTCTAGTAGTATAAGTCAATAAGCTATAAGGATCTGTCTTCTTTCTTAAAATAAGCGCAAAGTCCTAGTTGGCTTGTTTTTGAAAACAGTTTATACAAAATGCTATTTCTGTCTTTAGCTTATGCATTTGTAGTTATTGCTTAATTCTTACTCAGACTTGCTAATTAGGTTATAGATGTAAGATGTTGTAGCTTATTTGCTCAGCTGAGCATTTTCAAGTTTTTTTAGCTGATATAATTTTGTGAAAAAAGTCAAAATCCTTTTATTTGCAATCTGTGTTATTTTAATGGCTGTAATTTCTGAATTATTTACCAGTGTATTATCTCATATCAAGCTCACTAACTCGAACACCCCTATACTAAACACACTACAAACACATAGTGAGATAAATCTATAAATGATGTTAAGACAATAGATCATGAGTGCTGGATACTCCAAGTGATGTGACCATACTAGCAGAAACCACCCGCTCGCCATCAAAGCCCTACTACCAACCTCAACCCTTTCTTACACACACCTCTCTAACCACATCTGTTTCCCTTGGGACGTTACGTCAAGGGTGACATTCTAATTATGTTTTAACCTTTTGGACCCCCCCAACGCCCCCTTTTTCAATAAAAAGCACTTCGAAGTGCTTATTTGAATTTTCCAGGCTTATTCATTTAAGCTACTTTTAAGCTAATAATTTTCATACATTCTTTACATCTCAAGCTACTTTTAGGATTTTTCTTAAATTTTTAATTCAAACCTTAGTATTTTTCGTGCATTTATTTTGTTTAAAAACTTTAAAAAATTATTAAAAAATAAATAAAAATCAAAAAAATAAAAAAATAAAAAAATTTCTGAAAATTTTCTTTTAATATTTAGAAGATTTATGAATTAAATTTACGTTCGTAGGGCTTAATTTTGTCATACTTGCTTACTTATCGCGTTTTCTTTCATTCCCGTTAACGTTTTAATGCCTAATTTCGTAATTACTTAGTCGTTTACTTGTCCTTGTCATGTTTATAGTGTTTTTAGTCGCTGGAATAAATAGACACCAAATCAAAACCTTGAATTATTCAATCACGTGATCACAAACTAGACCGACTTTTCTATTCACACTTCGCCGAGGACAAACGACCCGGGAGTTTTAGAAATATGAGCGCTTTGGCTCTCTAACAAATAGCGATTATTTTAAAACATTTGCGAATAACGTATACTACTATACTATAAATGAAATTCGGCCCTCTTAATACAACATACTTGTTTTGTGTGTTGGTTTGGAACCAACAAATTTTTGGGCGCCGTTGTTCGGGGAAGTGAGTAGCGAAATTCGTGTTACCGTTTGAAGATTAGTTAATTTGAAGACCCAATCCCCGTGAAGCTATTAATTCCCGTTTGCGTTGAATAACTTTTATCTATAAAAATACCAAAAATATCTTTTACTTATCTACAAATGTTGTAGTACAAATATATAAAATATAACAAAGTAATCAAAAATTAACCAATAAAAATCGAAAAACGACCAAAATAACCGTCTTCTGTACTTTCACTTACCAAAACCAAGAAGCGCACCTCTTTGTGAAAGTCATAAAAACTATAAGTGGGATACTACAGAGGGTTGTAATACACACAGCGAGACACATACAGCACTTCTGAAAGGACAAACGTTTTTAAAGGCGATTTGCTCCCAAATACTCCCCCGCTTGCTTGCGAGTTTCCACTAAGGCGGAACGTTACCCTAAGTTTGTTGCATTATTCAGTGAAAAATAAAAATATTTTGTGGTATTTATTTTTTTTCTCTATCATTAGTTTTTAATCGGTTTTATGTATGTCTGCTGCGTGACAATGTGCATGCGCACTAGAAATCCCTAATTCCAAATAATTTACCTGAGCCATTCCGAGACTCGAATAGCGACGGACGTGCCCAAACACATCGAACTCCGAACTTCGGTACTATCGTTGAGCGTTGCACAATGGCGGATAATCAAACAAAGGAGGAACTAATTCAAGCACCTCACGGAAGGTATGGAAAACTATCGTCAGTACCAGAAAATCTTGCGGAAAATTTTGAAATTAAAACAAGAAATTTGCTACATATTATTCTAGCCAAACAAAATTCACGTATGTTGAGAAAGGGATAATCCACATACTCACATTGCTAACTATTATAAAAGCTGGACAGACAACGACATTGAGAAAAATAAGGCGCTAGAGTAGTACCAAATAATGTCTGATTCATAAGCTTATGCTTTTCATTCCCATAATTCACCTCGCGACACGGTGGGGCGTCAGAAGTATTTGGTACGAGAAGAACCTCCTAATTCGATCTTGACTTGGATGATCTCGTACATAAGTTTTCATGATCATTATTTCCCTCCCTCAAAAGACACTCACTAAAAAAAGAAATCTTCTCGTTTATACCCAAAAATTCCGAGAAACATTATTGAAGCATGGAAACGATTTAAGGAAATGCTTAGAGCATGTCCCCACCACGAATTTACGGAGTTAACCCAAATTGATACCTCAATAAATGGGTTTAAATGAGACTGATCAAGACTCCTTAAATGCCGCGGCGGGATGGAAATCTTTGAGAAAAACTACTAAGAGAGGCTTTGAACATAATTGATAATAAGTCAAAAGTTTTGTTTAATTCACGAAGAAATCGAATGTTTCTAGGATAAATACGACTTTTAAGGAAAGTTCTAGTAAGACGGATGATAGAATTGATAAGCTTGCAGACCAAATTTTGACCTTAGTTAAGATTGTTACTAAGAAAGTTGTCACTCCCACTGCGGTTAAGGTAGTTGAGGAATCTTGTGTTATTTGTGGTGGTGCTCATGCTTATTACAATTGTATTACTACCGATAACAATCAATCGAGTGTTTGTGCGGCAACGGGTGCTTACAATAAAGTTATCCCTTCAAACCGTGCTAGCAACCAAATGGCACCACTCGGTTTTGCTCCGATACAAAATAGTCAAAATAGGTATAATCAAAATCAAGGGAATAATTTTAATCGGGGAAATAATTTTCATAGAAATCAAGGTTTTCAAGCTCCAAATAATCATGCTTCAAATTTTCAAAATCAAGGATTTCAAAACCAACCTTTTCAAGTTCCTAATAATCAAGTTCAACAAGGGATTCCAAATGAGTTTTCAAGTTATATGAAATCTAATGAATCAATGATGAGAAATATGCAAAGTCAAATTAATGAATTGAGGGGTAATTTTAGTAAGCAAGAGGAAAGTCTTAGGAGGAATCTAAATAATGATATGCGGAGTATATTAGGTAGTTTCTTTCAAAACCAAGCCTCAACTTCGGGTACTCTTTCGAGTAATACTATTCCTAACCCGAAGGGTGAGATGAAAGCAATCACTACTCGAAGTGGTGTTGCTTATGAGGGACCCTCGATTCCTACTAATCCTTCTCCAAAAAAGGTAGTGGAACGAGAAACCGAGGAGACAACGGATAAGGAGCAAACCAATTTCCAAGGAAGTACCGCTCACATCCAACCTCCGGTTAACCCCATTCCTATTCTGGAACCCGATGTTCCGAAGACTTTACCTAAGCCTAATATTCCATATCCTTCGAGACTTAATGATCAAAAGCTCCGTGAAAAAGCTACGAATCAAATGGAGAAGTTCTTTCAAATCTTTCAAGATTTGCACTTCGACATTAGCTTCGCGGATGCTTTACTTTTGATGCCAAAATTTGCCATTCTTATTTTCGGACAAGGCATAACCGGGTTACCAAATAAATAACAAATATTTTTTTAAAATGTTTGTTAAATTATTTATGAAATACTATCAAGTAAATACTCATTTTTATCGGAAAAATAATTTGAAACGCAATGGCGCAGGTTTCGTATTTTAAATCATCCGTTAAGTGGCCTAAACGAGACCCGAACCGTTATATTACAAAAGTTACACTTTTGGTCCCTGTGAAAATATTTACAAAATTAACCCCCATCTATATGTGACTTGTCACATTTATTTTATAACTTTTAATATATTTATATATATATATATATATATATATATATAAGTTATACATTTTTGTTTCATTTTCAAAAATTATAAACACACACACCTCCATCTCTCCCATCTTTTCCGGCGAGCTCCCCCACCGCCGCCACCACCTCCGGCCACCGGAAAACTTTTCCGGCGAGTTTTCCGGTCGAGTCCAAAAATGTTTCTCATCACCCGGTCTACCCGATCCCCACCACCACGCGCCTCCGAGCGCTGCCACCATCCCCACCTCTATCTCACCCTCACTTTCGTCCCCACCATCGCCACCCCCACAGCCCCGCCACCATAGGGTGCGTATGGTTTTTTTTAAACCACCAAGAAAAGGGTACGTGTGGTTTATTTAAGCACCAACAGGGTGCGTTGGTTTTCGTATCGCACCAAGAGGGTGCGTCGGGTTTGGCTCAAGCATCGAGAGGGTGCGTTTGGTGTTGTCTCAGCCGACTAGGGTGCGTTTTGGTTTTGTCTCAGGAACCGAGGGTGCGTCGGGTTTGGTTTTGGTCCAAAAAGAGGTGCGTTCGGGTTGGGTTTTGCACCACAAAAAGGGTGCGTTAGGTTTATGGCAGCCAAAGGGTTGCGTTTGGTTTGTCTCGACACCATAAGGGTGCGTTTGGTTTTGATAAACCGCACAGAGGTACTTTTGATTTTGCAACAGGCCGGGTGCGTTCGGTCGATTTTTACACCAGATGGGTGCGTTCAGTCTGAGTTTAGCCACACCAGGGGGGGTATTGGTTATAATATCGTAAAGGAGAGGTTTTTGGTTTTAGGATTTAACAGCCATTTGGGTGCGTTTTGGTTGAACTGTCTTAAAACCCCACCTACAAGGGTGTGTTTGGTATAAGAAAACAGCACAAGGGTGTGTTTGGTATAAGAAAAACACACTAAGGGTGCATTTGGTTGCTGTTGGTCAGCTTTAGGGTGTGTTTGGTTTAACACAAAAACCACAAAGGGTGTGTTTGGCTGTGCAGAAACACCGAAAGGGTGCGTTTGGGTTAACAACAGTTAGGGTGCGTTTGGTTGTGCAGTTAGGGGCGTTTGGTTGTGCAGTTAGGGGCGTTTGGCTTAGCTGTTAGGGTGTGGTTGGTTTTACTTATTTTTGATTTCGTTTATATACATATATATTGAAATTGAAACACGCGAGTATTGCAACATTGATTGATTAAGTGGAAAACATTAAATTTTATAAACGTGGGAAACGTTGTATAAACAAAAAGGTTATGCAGGAAATTTCTATAACTTTTTATATTTAGTAATTTCACTATGATTTCTATTATTTTAGAAACCCGATAAAAGGACGAAGTATATATTTTTTAGGATTATTAAATTGTTATTATACAATAACCCGACAAACAAACGAAAACTACACTTTTGTAAATGAGACAACTAGTTTAACTAAGACCCGTCGAGGAAACGAAATACTAAATTATAAAATATTATTTTATAATTCCCGATTAATAGACAAAGTAAAAACTTTAAAACGTGTGTTTACTTTTATAAAAGAACTGTTATTAATTAAGTCGGTGATCTTTCGAACACGTGTCGAAATGTGTTGTTTTAATTATTTTCTCACATTTCTTATGTCATATTTGCAAAGTATTATATACTTTGACTATTTTATTTTTCCCGTCATTTTTCTTATATGTAATACATGCCATGTATTATATACACTTCGTATTATTTCTTTTGGTTGTTTGTCCTTGTTATATAATTCACGATACGAATTATATACTTGTTCAATTTTTCATATGTAATATATACGAAATATATTACATACTTTGCGTTTACTTTTCGATTTATTTTATTTAACCAACCACCAAACCATTACAACATAAGATCTAAATCTTTATCAACGTGTCGCGTGTGATGTAATCATCATCGAAAACCCAAATACATTTTCCTAGGTAGTGGGTCTTGCCGTTTAAGATAATGTTGGGAATCATAGATTTGTGAGACAAAATGAACAACAAGAATGAAACAAGAAGGACTTAATCGACTGATTGGGAGTTACAAAGATGTAAGCTTAATAGAAGGACTTATGATTGGAAGTTACAAGATGAACATTAATGATGGTATTAATGATAATCTATTAGCTTAATATGGACTTAATGATAATTAATAGCATTAATGTGTTTGATTAGAATGCTTTGTAACGTCTTTTGCTCTTCCTTATATAAAAAGAGACCATGATCATAGGTTTCAATACCATCATACATATAGAACTCTCCCATTGAGAGTCCTAGTTAGTTAGTTAGTTAGTACACCATAATTAGTTGGTGTAGCCCCATGTTATAGGTTGGGTACATAGGAATCGTTTGAATGAAAAACCTTGTTTGATAATATTGCTTTCTTATTTATTCCGCTGCGTGTTTCAATATTATCTGTAAAACGATCTATGAAGGCTATACGATTTTCATACATGTGGTATCGCGCCATGGCTCTTGATTCTGGGGATCTACAAGGTTTTTTTGAAGAAACCCTAAAACCCTAATTTTCAAGAATTCGATTTGTGGTTAAAGGTTTTATGGGTTTTAGAGTTAATTGATATAACAATATTTATTTATTTCATCTCTACCTTAATTGGTATGCAATACAATTGTAAATCATTGTTACTATCAAGGGTTTCTATGAAGAATGAAGGCACTGCTCAAGTAACTGTTCGAAAGTACTGCTTCTATTCGAAAGTACTGCTCATTATGCTCAAAGTACTGCTCGTTGTGAAAGTACTGCTGTTATGTTCGAAGGTACTGCTAGTTTCATCCGAGAAGTTTGTTTATACTGCTAGCTTTGTTCGATATCGGACAGGAGCGTAATTTTTGGTTCTTCGGATGTGAAGACGATATCGTACAGTTATATTTTTAGATGGATTTGAATCCAAAAGCTTTGTTTAAGGGGAAGATAATAATGGCTTCGTATTTGGAGATTTATTGAAGATGTGATTATGAAGAAAATCGAATATTACTTATTTGATAGTCGTTGTTGAGTTTCAAGGTGCGTGTCTTATCATATCTTTAAAGTTGTGGTTGGCTTTGAAGATAAAATTGTCGTGCTTCAATGGTGTGACGACAGACGTGATGAATCTAGCAAGGGTGTGTGATTTTTCTTATGGTGCTTAATGCTCACACTTTGCATCATTTAAGGAGTTACGTTGTAGTGTTCAGTGTATATATTAGATGAGGGATTTTTGTCAAGAGGTTGCGGTTTACTTTATATTTCATAGATTTACATATAAATTCGACGTCCGTGGATAGTGCAAGACATAAGACACAAGTTTGGAAATTCAACTTCTTCATCAAATTTGTTATACTCAGTTTTCTTCATCAGTGATCACTAGAGCCTACAGAGTTCGAGATTCAAGAGATGGTAAACATATGGTTTCATGGGAACGCTTATTGTTTATTTGTTTATCCTATCTACATGTTACACTTGAGGGAAGTGTTTACAAGTTGATTATCTACGAGTCCCCTATTGGATGATTACAAAAAGGGGAAGAAGACTACAGAAGATTCGTGATTTGCAACTTTGTATTATGGGTGAATTTTGTTCAAGAAAGATGCTTAAGTCATGGGGAAGCCATGGTTTCAATTACAGGGAGATGATTAACAATCTCAAATATCAGGGGAAGCTTAGGCTTTATGAGAATTCGTGCAGAACATTGTCTGTTTTGTACATCATCCAAATAGGGGGAAGATTGTTGGGAATTATAGATTTGATGAGACAAAAGATACAAAAGAATGACACAAGAAGGAACTTAAATCGACAGATTGGGAAGTTACAGATGTAACTTAAAGAAGGACTTAATGATTGTGGGAGTTACAAGATGTAAACTTATTGATGGACTTTAATGATAATTAATTGCTTTAATGATGGGACTTAATGATATATTAATTAGCATTAATGTGTTTGCATTAGAATTTCTTTGTTACCGTCTTATGCTCGTCTTTTATAAAGAGCATAGACTCATAGGTTTCTAATATCCCATCATACTAGACTCTCCCAATGAGTGTTGTTAGTTAGTTAGGTTAGTCACCTTAATTAGTTTGTGTAGCCCATGTTATAGGTTGGGGGTAATAGGAATCGTTCAATGAAAAACCTTGTTTGATAATATTGCTTTCTTATTATTCCGCTGCGTGTTCAATATTATCTGTAAAACGATCCTAGATGGGCTAAACGATTTTCAACAGATAAACTGCAACTTCTTGATCGAGCCGTTCTGGTTTTCCGTTTGTGATGTGCTTAATATGTGCAGTAACATCAATGTGAGTTTATAGCCCCCTGTTTTTACTGGTTTTACATATATTTTTGGGGTGAGAACATGCTTGTTTACAAATGCATTTACATGGTTGATTACAAATTGGTTTACATATTTATTTATATATCTCGCGATGAGATACAATACTTGGTTTAATTTTTGGGCTTGAACACTCGCTATAACTTGGTTATACACTCATATGCATATCTCACGGTGAGATACAACATTGGTTTTTACTTATGGATGCAACAATTATACTTTTACTCGAATGATTATGGATTAGCTTAGGTTGCATGAACTGTAAATCACTTGGAGGGTGAGCGCGAATGTTATGAAATAGATCTATTCGGGATTGACAATCCCCGTTCGGGTGATTAGCTATCACTGGGCAAACGAACGTTATAACATGTCGGAACACGATTGGTTGAGTCTTCAGGGCCAACAATTACATACACATGAATATTTTCATAAATGCCCGGGTGTTCTTGGAGGGGACACCTATGATGGGTACATATTATTTTTCATAAATTGCCCGGGAGTTCTTGGAGGGATACTCCTACGATGGGTACACTCTTACTGTGCCTTGAATAAAGTGGCATACATACAAGTCTACGTCGCAGTTTCATGAACTTAGAGTAATTGTAATCGTG
Organism: Tanacetum coccineum; assembly: GCA_026074375.1. Lineage (NCBI taxonomy): Eukaryota > Viridiplantae > Streptophyta > Magnoliopsida > Asterales > Asteraceae > Tanacetum > Tanacetum coccineum. The sequence continues at coordinate 13,805 of BQNB010065843.1, read as the reverse complement.
GTTTTTATACTCACATGGATATTTATGTGCCTGAATAAGGTGGCAATACATACTTGAAAACATATTGGTCAATATATTTATATATAAATATCATACATGTTTGAAAACAATTATAAGTACATTTTTGTGATATTTGGGGATTGAAATGCGTCATGCTTCTTTACAAATATTGAATTTCTAAAAATCATACATACATTTTGGAAGGACATTTAAGGATTTAAATGGTCATACACACTTTACAGAACCTTGGTTCAACATTTATACTTAAACAAATCTATGAACTCACCAACTTTATGTTGACACTTTTTAAGCATGTTTTTCTCAGGTGAATTAGATGCTTGGCCTACTTGATGTGCACTGGAGTCTAAATTTGACAAGATTTCATTCATGGATTTCTACTTACATACAAATGATCAAATCTCGTTGGGTTGTTTTCAAGCTTTTCATTGTGATGCAATTATGGACAACTGTTATATCAATTTCAAGGAAATCAACGAGATTACTTTTTAAATGACACATTTAGAGGTCGTTCTCTTGTATCTAGGTGGTGTATTATTGAAGTACTCCCGGACACATTTTCGCTGCGACACAATTTTGGGGGGTGTTGACAATATGCAAACTCAAATTAATGTTTTGCGGGGTAATTGTATAAGCAAGAGGAAAGTTTAGGAGGATCTATATAATGATTATAAGGAGTATATTAGGTAGTTCTTCCAAAACCAAGCCTCGACTTTGGGTACTCTTCGGAGGAATAATATTCCTACCCGACAGGGTGATAGAAATGAAAGCAATCACTACTCGATAGTGTGTTGCTTATAAGGGACCTCGATTCTAATAATCCATCTCCAAAAAAAAGTTAGTAGAACGAGAACCGAGGGACAACTGATAAGAATTCGATTTTACTCAATCTAGGATCGTTTTACCAATAACAATTGTAACAATTATGCACAGCGGAATTAAACAAACACAATTGTTATTGAACAAGGTTTTTCATTGAACGATTCCTATTTACCCCAACCTATAACATGGGGCTACACCAACTACTATGGTGTACTAACTAACTAACTAACTAATATACAAAGCACACACACTTTGTAATCAGACTCTCATTGGAGAAGTCTGTGTTTTCTATGGATGGATTTATAAAACTACACGCCTATGATCTCTTTATATAGGGAGAGATCATAAGACGTTACAAAGGAAAACTTAATTGACACTTATCAACATTAATTAGTATTCAAACCACATTAATGATATTTATCTTCAACTTGTAACGCTTATCATTATTGTAGTCAAAACCACATTAATGATATTTATCTTGTAACTTCCCATAATGTCGAATTAGTCCCAGATTAGTCCCTCTTATTTCATTCGTCTTCATTTTGTCTCATCAAATTAAGAATCCCAACAATCTTCCCCTATTTGATGATGACAAAACAAACAAAGTCGTGTACGAACTTCATCATAAAGCCAAAGCTTCCCCTGAAGTTGAGATGTAATCATCTCCCTGAATGAAACAAAATCTTCCTTTGTAGATAGCTTCCCCTTAACTTATGATCATGCCACCACACATAATAAGCTGCAAATCATATCTTTATAATCTTCTTCCCCTTTTTGTAATCATCTAATAGGGGTCTTCTGTAGATATGCAACTTGGATCATAACAGCTACAAATCATATAACCGTCAACGACTAATCCACCTTCAATACTCTTTTTTAAACATACCCTCCATGAAGCATCATAAGATAATGACTTTGAGTCAGTAGAAACATAAACTAGCAGTAGTAATAAAGATCAGCAGTAGTAATGAAACACTTCCCCTTAAGTGGTGCATGTAGATGGTTAAACAATTAAACAATAAGCTTCCCCTGAAACCAATATGTTTACCATCTCTTGAATCTCGAACTCTGTAGGCTCCATGTAGTGATCACTGATGAAGAAAATAGAATATAACGAATTTGATGAAGAAGTAGAATCTCCCAAACTTGTGTCTTATATCTTGTACTATCCACGACGTTGAACTCATACTCCTAATGTATAAGCAGACCGCGATCTCTTGACAAAATCCTCATTCTCTATAATGAGACTACTGACACAAAACGTAACCTCCTTCAAGTGATAGGTATGTAGAATTGAGAACCTAAGAAAAATACACATCCTTGATTTTGTAATGGTCCTTTTTTGGCACACATACAAAAACATACAAAGTTACCTCCTGCTAAAAGGTATGATAAGAACACGCATCTGTGAAACTCAACTACAACATCAAATAAGTGATAATCAATCGTCTTCATAATCACCTCTTCAATAAATCCAAAACGAGCCATTATTTTAATTATTATCTTCCCTTAAATTGAAGCAGTTCATGATCCAAAATCCATCCCTAAAAACCAATAATTCAAGTATTTCGATATCATTGATAATGCAAGCAGTACGTTCTTTTTTTTTTTATCTTTATTTTTTTTTTTATATAAGATATCGGATAACACTAGCGGTACTTTGATCACAACGAGCAGTACTTTAATATAGGGAGCAGTACCTTTGGAATAATGAATGGCAGTACTTTCATAGAACCTCAGCCTGTACTTGATTTGATCAGCAATCTTTCTATCTTGAGCAGTACCTTCAAGAACTTCATTAGTACCTTCATTCTTCGACCATAAAACCTTGAATCCTAGATCGAGAGCCTCTTGGCTCTGATACCAATTGATAAGATCGTTTTAAACTCATCTAGGATTTACCTTTTTTTTTTTCCTATTACAATAACAATTATATCAATTTGCACAGCGGAATTAAAAAACACAATTGTTATTGAACAAGGTTTTTCATTGAACGATTCCTATTTACCCCAACCTATAACATGGGGCTACACCAACTACTATGGTGTACTAACTAACTAACTAACTAATATACAAAGCACACACACTTTGTAATCAGACTCTCATTGGAGAAGTCTGTGTTTTCTATGGATGGATATCAAACCTATGAGTCTATGTCTCTTTATATAATAGAGACCATAAGACGTTACAAAGGAAAACTTAATTGACACTTATCAACATTAATTAGTATTTAAACCACATTAATGATATTTATCTTCAACTTGTAACGCTTATCATTATTGTAGTCAAAACCTGATCTTGTAACTTCCTATAATGTTGAATAAGTCCCAGATTAGTCCCTCTTATTTCATTCGTCTTCATTTTGTCTCATCAAATCAAGAATCCCAACACATTGTAAATAGTTGTGTCTTAATCATGGTAATGGTCGGGAATAAGTGTCTAGCAACTTGTATCTTAAGTCTTAATCTATTTGTTTCTTGATTTTTATTTAACAACAATTTACTTCCCTCTCACCTAATGATTAGCCGTTGGTTTTACGCGAATGAGGACTTGTTCGAGCGTGCATGTCTATTCCATCATTACGACCATGTATGCATGTCTTAGCTGCCTCGTTGGTTTATGACTTTTGGTCAACTTGGATCATAACAGCTACAAATCATATACCACAACTACTAATCCAACCTTCCAATACTCAAAATACCCTCCATGAAGCATAATAAGATAAATGACTTTGAGTAGTAGAAACACAAACTAGCAGTAGTAATAAAGATCAGCAGTAATTAATTGAAACACTATCCCCTTAATGTGTGCATGTAAAGATGGTTTAAACAATTAAACAATAAGCTTCCCCTGAAACCAATATGTTTACCATCTCTTGAATCTCGAACTCTGTAGGCTCCATGTAGTGATCACTGATGAAGAAAATAGAATATAACGAATTTTGATGAAGAAGTAGAATCTCCAAACTTTGTGTCTTATATCTTTACTATCCACAGACGTTTGAACTCATAACTCCTAATGTATAAAGCAGCCCAGCGATCCTTTGACAAAATCCTCATTCTCTATAATGAGACACTGAGCACAATAACGTAACTCCTTCAAGTGATAGCGAATTGTGAGCATTGAGCACCTTAAGACAAATAACACAATTCCTAGATTTTGTTAATTCTCGCACCATTAGAATGGGGCTACAAACAAACAAGTTTAACTCCGCTAAAAGTATGATTAAGAACACGCCATCGTGATACTCACCTACTATATCAAATAAGTGGATAATCAATCGTGCTTCGTAACACCTCATCAATAAACAAATCCAAAACGAGCCATAAATCAATTAATTATCTTCCCCTTAAATGAAGCATTCAAGATCCAAAAACCATCCAAAAACCAAAATTCATGTATTACCCGATATCTGATAAAGCAAGCAGTACCGTTACTACAGATATCGAAAACACGTAGGCGGTACTTGTGATCACATACGAGTAGTACTTTAATATAGGGAGCAGTACCTTGAATAATGAATGAGCCGTACTTTCATATACCTCAGCAGTACTTAGATTTGCTCCACAGTACTTTTCATATTCTTGAGCATTACCTTCAAGAACTCATTAGACACATCCTTCTTCCGACCCTAAAACCTTGAATCTAGATATCGTGAGAGCCCCATGCTCTGATACCAACTGAATAAGATCCGATTTAAAACTCATCTAGGATCGTTTTACCAATAACAATATAACAATAAGCACAGTTACAGCGGAATTAAACAAACACAATTGTTATTGAACAGTGGTTTCATTGAAACGTTTGTATTTGTTCCTCCTCCTTCCTTTTCCTATTATTACCCCAACCTATAACATGGGGCTACACCAACTACTATGGTGTACTAACTAACTAACTAACTAATATACAAAGCACACACACTTTGTAATCAGACTCTCATTGGAGAAGTCTGTGTTTTCTATGGATGGATTTATAAAACCTCCACTCCTAATATCCTTTAATATAGGGAGAAGATCATAAGGACGTTACCAAAGGAAAACAATAATTGACACTTACAACAATAATTAGTATTTAAAACCCACATTAATGATTATTTATCTTCAACTTGTAACGCTTATATTTATTGTAGACCAAAACCCACATTATGATATTTATCTTGAACTCCCATAATGTCGAGTTAGATCCCAATTAGTCCCTCCTTATTCATTCGTCTTCATTTTGTCTCATCAAATCAAGAATCCCAACAACAATAAAATAAGGAACAAACTAATTTCCAAAGGAAGTACCGCACCCATCCAACTACCAGTTATTCCATCTATTCCGAAACCCGATGTTTCAAAGACTTTACCTAAGCCTAATATTCCATATCCTTCTAGACTTAATGATCAAAAGCTCCGTGAAAATCTACGAATCAAATGGAGAAGTTCTTTCAAATCTTTCAAGATTTGCACTTCGACATAGCATTGCGTCAGATGCTCTTCTGTTGATACAAAAATTAACCTCTACATTAAAAGTTAGCTTAGCAAATAAGGGACAATTTGTTTGAATTAGCTAAGATACAACCATTGAATTGAGAAATTGTTCGGCGATGCTCCTTAAAAAGCTTCTCGAAAATCTTGGAGATCCCGGCAAGTTTCTTATACCATGTGATTTCCCAGGAATGGATGTATGTCACGCCTTGGCCGATCTTGGCGCTAGCATAAATCTTATGCCTCTTTCCATATGGAAGAAGCTTTCCCTACCCGAACTTACCCCCACTCGGATGACTCTCGAGCTAGCGGATCGATCCATTACTCGTCCTAAGGGAGTCCACCGAAGGAACGTCCTATCATCAATTGGGTGGGAAGTTTCACTTTCCTACCGACTTTGTTGTTGTTGATTTTGATGCCGATCCTCGGGTTCCCCTCATTCTCGGGAGATCCTTCTTGAGGACCGGCCGTGCCTTAATTGATGTTTACGGAGAAGAAATAACCCTTCGGGTTAATGACGAAGCCGTAACTTTTAATCTCAATCAAACTACGAGATACTCCTCTACATATGATGATATGTCGGTAAACCGAATTGACGTCATTGACGTTGCTTGTGAGGAGTATGCTCAAGAAGTGCTTGGTTTTTCTAATAATTCTACGGGTGGCAATCCCACCCCAACTTCTGAGCCTATTATTTCCAACTCTTCTCTTTCCCTCACTCCGTTCGAGGGAAGTGACTTCATTTTGGAAGAGATCGAGGCTTATCTCAAAGATGATTCAATTTCACCGGAAATTGATCATGCCGATCTTGATCCGGAGGGAGATATTTGCTTGATTGAAAAATTGTTAAATAATGACCCGTTTCAACTCCCTCTGATGGACCTAAAGCAAGTAGAAGTGACTAAGGCAAAATCTTCAATTGAAGAGCCTCCAGAATTAGAATTAAAAGATTTACCATCTCATTTGGAATATGCTTACTTAGAGGGAACCGATAAGTTACCCGTGATTATTGCAAAAGGTTTAAAAGATGATGAAAAAGAAGCCCTCTTAAAGGTGCTTAAATCACATAAATGGGCCATTGCTTGGAAAATCACCGACATCAAAGGTATTAACCCTCGGTTTTGCACTCACAAAATCTTGATGGAGGAAGATTATAAACCTGCGGTACAAAGTCAAAGACGAGTTAACCCAAAAATTCATGAGGTAATCAAAAAGAAAGTTAACAAACTCCTTGATGCCGGAATGATTTACCTAATCTCTAATAGTCCGTGGGTAAGCCCTGTTTATTGTGTACCCAAGAAAGGTGGTATAACCGTTGTTGCTAATGAAGATAATGAATTGATTCTAACATGATTAGTTACCGGGTGGAGAGTTTGTATTGACTGTAGGAAATTAAATGAAGCCACACGTAAAGATCATTTTCCGTTGCCATTTATGGACCAAATGTTAGAAAGATTAGCCGGAAATGAGTTTTATTGTTTTCTGGATGGATTTTCGGGTTATTTTCAAATCCTAATAGATCCCCAAGACCAAGAGAAAACCACTTTCACATGCCCTTATGGAACTTTCGCTTACCGTCGCATGCCATTTGGCTTGTGTAATGCCCCCGGTACTTTCCAAAGGTGTATGATGGCCATATTCCATGATATGATCGAAAATACTATGGAAGTTTTCATGGATCATTTCTTAGTTTTTAGGGATAGTTTTGCTACTTGCCTCTCCAATTTAGACAAAATGCTAAAAAGGTGTGAAGACACGAATTTAGTTCTAAATTGGGAGAAGTGCCATTTTATGTGGAAAGAAGGAATTGTGTTAGGTCATAAAATATCAAAGTCTGGGATTGAGGTCGATAGACCTAAAGTCGATGTTATCGCTAAGCTACCTCATCCGACCACCGTAAAAGGTGTTAGGAGTTTCTTAGGTCATGCCGGTTTTTACCGACGATTTATTCAAGACTTTTCTAAGATTGCTAGACCTATGACTCACCTTCTTGAGAAAGATGCACCATTTGTGTTTTCTCAAGATTGTATTGATGCTTTTGAGACTCTTAAAAAAAGCTTACCGAAACTCCGATCTTAGTTGTCCCCGATTGGAACCTACCTTTCGAACTTATGTGTGATGCTAGTGATTTTGCGATTGGTGCGGTTTTGGGACAACGTAAGACGAAGCATTTTCAGCCTATACATTATGCTAGTAAGACAATGACCGAAGCTCAAATTCATTACACTACGACGGAAAAAGAAATGCTTGCCGTAGTTTATGCTTTTGAAAAGTTTCGGCCATATCTTGTCTTATCCAAAAGTATAGTGTATACGGATCACTCGGCTCTTAAATACCTTCTTAGTAAACAAGATGCTAAGCCAAGATTGCTCCGGTGGGTTCTCCTCCTATAAGAATTTGATATCATCATCCGTGATAAAAAAGGAACGGAGAATCTCGCGGCCGATCATTTATCTAGACTTGAGAATCCTCATAAGGATGTGTTAGAAAATAAAGACATAAATGAAAATTTTCCTTTAGAAACTCTTGGAGTTATATCTAGTGGAAGTACCCCATGGTTTGCCGACATTGCAAATTTCCATGCGGGGAATTTTATCGTGAAAGGGATGTCGTCCCAACAAAAGAAGAAATTCTTTAAGGACGTTAAACATTACTTTTGGGACGATCCCTACTTATTTTGGATTTGTGCGGATCAAATCATTCGACGGTGTGTGCATGGCCAAGAAGCTTTTGATATCCTCAAAGCTTGTCATGAAGGACCCACTAGGGGCCATCATGGTGCCAATCTCACCGCTAAGAAAGTATTTGATGCCGGTTTCTTTTGGCCGACCATATATCGAGATGCCCATACTATGATCAAATCTTGTGATACGTGTCAACGTCAAGGCAAAATTTCACAAAGGGATGAGATGCCTCAAAACGCTATTCAAGTTTGTGAAATCTTTGATGTATGGGGTATCGATTTTATGGGTCCATTCCCGTCTTCACGAGGGAATAAGTACATTCTCGTAGCCGTTGACTACTTATCAAAGTGGGTAGAAGCGAAGGCGCTCCCCACTAATGATGCTCGAGTTGTAGTAAAATTCTTGAAATCTCTTTTCGCCCGATTTGGAACACCTAGAGCTATTATAAGCGATCGTGGGACCCATTTTTGTAATGATAAATTTGCTAAAGTAATGTCTAAGTATGGGGTCACTCATCGTCTTGCTACCGCTTATCATCCACAAATGAGTGGACAAGTGGAGGTTTCCAATCGTGGCTTGAAACGTATTCTTGAGAGGACGGTTGGTGAAAACCGTGCCTCATGGTCTGATAAGTTAGAAGACGCTTTATGGGCATTTCGTACCGGGATGAGACTTATCCATAGTCAGTGTAATGAGACTTTGCTCAATTCAGGGGCTCAGAAGATGAACACGTGGTTTTCAATTTCATCACGCCGCTTGGGGCTGATAAGCGACGCCAGGAGTGTTCCGTACCGCCGCTTTGCAGAGAAGCGACATGCTAGTAGCTTGCTCTGGGAGACTACGATTCGTTATATCGCTATCACCGTGTTTCTATGATGATCATTATGATGTATGTTTTACATGAGTGCCTTTTATCTACCTTTAACTAAGACCAATGTTAATCAATGTCTTCAGATATTCGCATTAAGTGCAGATAGTGTATTGTGCCTTAGTACAGTACTATGATAAGAATGAATTGGATTTCATCGCGTAACACCAAGCAGAACGGCGACCCTACGCCCCTTCTTTCTCCGACTAAAAGAAAACTGACGCGTCCTAGTAGTTAAGACAGTAGTGTCAACCGCGACGCTCGCACCCCCCAATGATCAAAGACTAACTGTCACTCCATTACACGCTAAGAAACCTTCTCCTTGTCTCATCGTGTTCATAGAAGACCGCGCCCCCAGAAGACCGCCTCTCATCAGGTCGCTCATATAATATCTAACCGATCTCACTAACCCTACACACCCCACGCCACCCATCTCCCTTCAATGTTGGTGATCGTGTTTTATCTTCACCTCTCTGTTTATCCAAGCGCTCATACCTCTCTGATCATGGAGAAGAGCCTGTAGATTGACACGAGTGGTTCTCATCTCTTTTTGATCCGCCCCACATTTGCCCCATCCAAACGCCGACTTTTAATTAATAAACACATCAAATGACGCCCAATCCCACACCTACCCCACCGGTAGTGTTGCCTCACCTACGCATGGCCTCATCACCATCCCCCGTCCGAGATCCCCCCGCTCGTCTCCTACAACACCCTCCCCAGTATGGCTCCCACCATCATACTTCCCCCCGCAAAGGTGCATCCCATGGTCATCGTTGTTGAAGCATATACTTTGGAATGGGGACATACTATCAAAGGTCTCGGTAGTCCCCGGATCTCCCAAACCACCCCTCGATGGACACTAAACGAGTGTGGGTGGATTCGAGTCAGCTATGAGACTCGGTTACAAAAATAAAAGCGCTTCGTGTGGAGGCTGATTGATGCGTGTTTTTTAAACAACGTTAAATATTATATAATATAAACTTTAAAGAGATAATTAAAAGGAAAATTACCCTAAGTTACCATTGATAAAATTTACACTTCTCTTAAAAAATTTTTTATTATAATATAATATATAATATACGTATTAATTAAACCGGGCAAGTATGATCACCGGGTCGTTTATTCCCCAAAACTAGTGAAATTGAAATCCCACGTTTTGTATTTTGATCCTGATTTTGAATGGAGCATAGATATTTTGGAACAGCTATTTACTACTAATTAAGAAGCAAACAAATATGAAAAATTTAATGCTAAATAAATCAAATTTTAAAATCCTAAAGAAAATGTTAAAACTAATAATTTTTCTAGATAAAGAAAGAATTGCCAAAGACTTATTTAATAAACAAAGCTCCCTTATGTAATTTTTTAAAATTCTTTATTGTAAAAGTTTAATTAAACTAATTTAAAAATTAAACCTAATTACTATTAAAATCTAATAACTTAATTAGAAACTTAACTAAGGACTACCTAATGGTGCAAATACCTATGAAATAATGGGGGGACTAACTGGAAAAACAATGAAAATTCGAAAAAGTTACCACTTTTACCTGTGAATATCTTTCCCGACAACAATCTAAGTCCAATTAAGCATTCGAAATTTTAAAGAGCTTTTAAATGAAAACCCCAAAGAAAAAAGCAAAGGTTGTAAAGGAAGAAGGGGGAACAGTTTAATAGAGGCTTCTAGGGTTGAAACGTCAAATAAGCTCTAAAAGAGCGTATCTTTGAAGCTGTTACAGATAAGAAGGGCCCTTATCCCTTGGTTTTTAGGAAAATAAGCTATAGAAAAACTCAAAACTAGATCAAAATGGAAAAGGAGAAGGAAGTTCTATAGGGCTTATGATATGTGATTTTATAAATGAAAAGTAACCTAAAGCTTAAAACTACTATTTTTGCTACTGAAATTGATATGAAGTAAGCAAATCAGGAAATAAGCAAAGATAACCTAAGATCCCCAAGCAAGATTAAAAAACTTTTATTAAAGCTAAATTTAGACTCTAAAAACTGTTTGTAAGGGACTTATTATTTAAAACTACCCTTAAGCTATTAATTAAGCTGGAAAATCTATACCCATAAGTCTAATTTAACAATTTTAAATTCTAAGGACTGTCTATGTACTGTTTTGTAGTTTTCAGTGTTTTTTAAGACTTTTGACAGCTAAATTAAATAAGAAATAAGCTAGAAGAAATGAGAATTAAGATCTTAATAATGTGATTTTATAAGCTATATTAAAAACTTAAATCTACTGAAATTTAATAAGCTATATTTAAAATTACTTATCAATATAATGCTATGAAACACAGCTAAGTACTAATGCGGTTTAGTAATGGGAGTGTAATATCTGCTAGTACTTTCAAGAGAAAGTGCTGCTAGTGTGACTTGACTTTTGAAAATTAAGCAATGAAATAAGCTATGGAAAACAATAAATGACAAACTAAAAACTAAATTCTTTTTATGTAAGCTAAACTTAATCCTACTGGAAAGTTTAAAGCTAACAGTTACTTCTTGTAAAAAGCTTCCCTGTACAAACTTAGAATAGGTAGTACTGGTTGTGCTAAAAACTCCAGCAAAGTTTTAACTTATGTTATTTCTGCTCAGTTAGTGCAAATTATGGGGAGTGCTACTAAAACCAAACACTACGTAACTGATATGACAGATTTGAGAAAAGCTTTTTAAGAGAATCTAATGATCAATTGCTAAATACCAGATAAAAACTGCTTAAAAACAAACTTTATACATTCATGATTTAAATACATGATGATAAGCGTTTAATCTATGATCTTGAAACTAAATTAAACTAATTGTTTTTTGGATTTTATGAGTTTTTTGACAGAAAACTTTGATAACTAAAAGATCTATATCACTTAAGCAAAAAACAGATGAAGACAAACAACTACTTAAAGTGCTATAAGAGGAACATTTAAACACTAATAAGCATAAAGAGAATAAGCTCAAATAAGCAAATCTAAACATAAAGCAAGCAATAACGATCATTTTAAAACTAGGAATTTAAAGGTAAATGGAAGATGAAACTTTCAAACTACTCTAGCTAAAACAAGAGGAAAGTTAAGGCAGCTACAAAGCCTCTCTAGCTTATGATGAAGCTAGAGTATATAGTCCTTGGGATCTCTTCCAGGTAGAATCCACTTTCCAAGCTTAGGATTAACAATAAGATTCCCATTATAGGTTTAACTGATTTTAGGTTTAGTTAAGGTTTATACTGAATTCATACCGCTCCTAATTCTCAGCTTTATAGACTGAAAGATGCTTTGAGTAGCTTATTGAGACAATTTTAGCTTATTAAGAGAGCTTAAGGATGAAAATAAGAAGACCTTTATTAACAAATTACAAAACTGATATTTCCTTAATTGAAAAGACTGAAATTACATTACTAGAAAAGGATAATTACAAGAACAATTTAAGTAAAAATCACGAATTTAAGGCTATAAAACTTTATAAAAAACTAGAACTCGACTACTACTAACCTACGATGATGTTGTGTGTGAGAAGGTGAGGTCTTTTTATAGTGGCCCAGCTGTGCTGAGAGCTTCTAGGACCTTAGCCTGCATTTCCAATCTTATCAATCTATGCATTTATCTGCGTCCATCATTTTGATCGCATCAATTGTAGCCGTTGGATCTAAGGATTGTGTGTATCTACAGGCACTCGCACCAGCGTGAAGTCAGTCCCTTGATGTGACGTTTGCTGTGTTAGTTTGTGAGTGAATTTAGCCCCCAAAAACCAAATAAAGACTGTGGCCTTCTTTAATTTTGATTTACGTGGCCTTTGAGCTTGCTAGGATAAGTATCCCTTTGCTTGATTAGGACTTAAATTTGACCCTTCATTTGTGCTTGCGCTTCACTTGAATTGCCAACGCACTCCTCTAATTTTGAGTTGCCCTTTATTTTTACCATGGCAGTGAAAAATGGGATGATGGACGCACGAATATGTAAAAGGAGTTCCCGCTCCTTGTTTTTGACAGTTATAAATGTTGTAGTTTGGAAGAAGGATTGCACATTGGCCTCGTCTTCTCTTTTCTCTCTGTCAAGTTATAAAATAACTTTCTGGAATTCAAGAATGGCCCTTGAGTTGGAAATTGGCTAAGGCTTGGGTCTTTTGGATGCTTCGGCTTTGTACGCTTGTGATTCTCGGGTCGTGTTTTGCTAGCTTTTTGACTGTTTTCTTGTGATTGTTTAGGTCTTATCCAGATTTGCACACCACAAATCACAATACAAGCATATTTTTTGCCATTTTTGTCTGTTTTGGGTTTAATTGGGTTATTGTAGGTACAGGGAAAACGGATATTGTGTATTTTCACACTTATCACCTATCAAAATTCCCCAAACTAAACGATTGCGTGTCCTCACGCAATATCACATGCCTTATAACCAAATACCTTGAAAATTCCCCAAACTAAACCCTTGAAAAGTAGCAAAGATTTTTGATTGAGAAAATTAAAAGATCACAAGTTATAAAACACCCGACTTCCCATTTTCAAAGATTTTTCTCTTTTTATGATTTTTATTGATAATTAACTACTTAACTACAATTTATTTGTGTGACTTAATGTATTGTTTTCATCACCTCATTGGTAACTTTTAGGATCATAGAATAAAAAGCACAATTAAGTGTCTAAAAGATAACTTCATCATCCCCGATTTTTCACTTCTCCCATGCTAAGCTTAAAAACAAGATCATTGTTAATTACAAGTCATGACACTAACACTACTCATAAATACTAATTGTGTACTTACTTTTCCTCCCGCAAATCCTACTTTTGTATCTCAGGATTTTACTTAAGTCATATACCCGAAGGCTCTTTAAGACAAGAATGAACCAATCTTATTTGCACCATATACCCTTAGGCTCTTTAAGGCACAAAACAAGACAAAAATTAAGCAACATTATTATTCCTCAGTCCTTTAGTAGGCCACAACATCGGCC